>JAKUAJ010000033.1:0-144492 GCA_030562865.1 Kodamaea lidongshanica (nom. inval.) | reverse complement strand
TTTCGGTCATGTAGATATTCTTCAAAGTTGCTCAACTAATTACTTGCTAGCTTATGGATATGGTTTTCAGTTTAATTGCTTGCTTTACTGTTTACTCGCTATAATCGCTATAATCACTATAATCGCTTCGCTTAAACATCTCCCATTGCTCGTTTCACTTGCTTCACTCATCACTCGCTTCACTCGTGCTTCGTTTCGCTCGTGCTTCGTTTCGCTCGTGCTTCGTTTCGCTTGTTTCGCTCGCTCACTCATTGTAAAAACCAAAATGGTCAATAACGACCTCCTGATAAAACTTCTCACAGAAGACCTACTTCAAAGATCGGGATCCCAACCAATCCATCTCTCCAAGGTCGAGGTTACTGGTGGGGAAACCTTCTCTAGTCAATTCTTTCAAAAGCTTCTTGATCCTTTGCTAACAACCAGTGATTATACTCTCACTCAGTTAATCAAGAATGCCGAGGTTGTCAATTCCAAATTAAAGCAAACCAATGTATTCTCCAAAGTTGAAATCTCCTTGCATCCCGATATTCTGGCTAGTTTAAAAACCAATAAGCTTGAAAATTATGGTGAAAAACCTTTGGCAACTAAAGTATTTATTGACCTTTTACCAATCGCTTTGAACGTGGTACAAGGCTTTGTTAACTATAACGATGATGAATATCTTAATCTTAAATTGGATTATTCAAACAAAAATTTTAACAATAATGCTGAAGCTGTCAACTTTGGTGTTGAATACAACCCATATAAGCCTAATGACTACCTTGGAACAGATTTGAAATTCCTCACTAGCTTGAATAATCCTCAATATAAGCTTCTATTTGATATTTTCCATAAGCATGTTAACAATCAAGCTTGGCAAAATTCGTTATTGGACACCTCCGGTGGTCGTATTGGAATTCAATACATCACTCAATCCGGTGTTCAGGTCCAGTCTGGTCTTTCGTTAATCAAAAACAATTTGATGTCCAGTGATATCTCCTTGGCTAGTAACACCTTGAAATCCTCCATCTTCAACTCCTTGAAATGGGGTACCATTGATGGTAAGTCATTTTCATCAAATGGTTATTCCGTCCATATGAACAACGAATTATCATCATCTTCACAAGATGCCAAAGAGACTTTGTTTGTCAAATTCGATGCTACAAGTAACATCTTCAAGTCAGTTTTTAATAACCATCTCACCTTTCATACCTTTGGTCTGTTGGGAGGAATCTTTGGTAAAAACCTTGATTTACACTCAACCGAGAGATTTTACTTGGGTGGAACTCACAATTTCAAGGCTTTTACAAAGAATTCTATCAACTTGCAAGGTGGATCTCAATATTACAAATTGGGTCATACTATTTATGCTAAGTTACCAGGTCAATCAACCCTGAACCCATTAAGAGTTTTCACCACGGCTCAAATTGGTAATGTTTCAAACAACTTGGTTGATGATGTAAAAAACACCGCAATAAGCTCAGGTGTTGGTTTGAGATATTTTAGTTCATGGGCCACTTTTGACATTGGGTATTACATAGGCCAAAGGCTTAATGGAAGCACTCAAACAGGCACTCAAGGATTGAAAAATGGCTTTGATTTGGGAATGTCAATTGGTGCGAGCTCATAAAGTAGCAAGTGTGCTATGATTGGCTGTGATAGATCGATAGGTTTCGAATAAAGAGTGATTAAATTTATGGATAATACACCAATTTTGTAACTCCATGAAATTGCTCAGAAATGGAGTATTCTTGTATATTTTAATCTCTCATAGTTGATTTTAGAGAAATGTAAATGATTCAAAGTGTAAAGTTGTTAGACGAATGGAATTTCAAAGCACCCTCTGTGATGTCTATAACATAATGCAAGGAACCAAAGGGGCAATGTAGAATGTGGATATCCCCAACCCACCAACTAAATATATTACCGTACTCTCACACTACACATCACATCTCACTTGGTACGCATTGTTTAAGATGATAGATATTGGCTATAGAAATGAGATATGACATTGGTAATGAATGAGAGCCCAGTGGCTTCATAATGACTGCAAAATTTTTAGTGATACGAACGGCGAATCGAGTGAGTTGTGAGTGAATGAGATACCTATTCCTATAATTTTAACAAATAAACAAACTTATTAACAAAGCACCACTATTCGTATATTTTGTACTATCTCTAGTACTTGCAGCCCTATTCGTATATAATGTACTACTCGTATATAATGTACTATCCATAGTACTTGCAGTCCTATTAATATATACTGTACTATCCATAGTATTGCAACGCGGCACTAAATGAAAGCTTCATATAAGATGTCTCTTGAATCATTGTGGTTCATGAAGAATAATTCTCTCACTCACATCTCACATTTCACTCACAACTCGCTTCGCTCGTTGTTCCATTATTGCGGGTCTTTAGAGGTTTGCTACATTTCCAACTATGTCAACCTGCAATTTCTCCAGAAATTGCTCAGTAATGTATTCACAGGCACTGATTTAGCTTGAAGAATTTAAAGTCTCCATGAATCAACCCTTGTACAAACACGCTAAAAATGTCTTTAACATGATTGAACTTGAGAATTGGATGCAAAAGTTGAGCGAACGAGCGAAGCGAGTGAGTGAGTGAGTGAGTATAAGGGTCTTCAGAGTTTAGATCCATTAAGAATTGGATGCAAAAGTTGAGCGAACGAGCGAAGCGAGTGAGTGAGTGAGTGAGTGAGTATAAGGGTTTTCAGAGGTTAGTTCCATTAAGAATTGGATGCAAAAGTTGAGAATTTCCAAGGGGGGACCCTTGAGAATTGGATGCAAAAGTTAGGAATTCTCACCAAGGGTCCCCCCTTGAGACTTGGATGCAAAAGTTGAGAATTGATTGCAAAAGTTAGGAATTCTCACCATGGGTCCCCCCTTGAGAATTGATTGCAAAAGTTGAGAATTCAGACCAAGGGTCCCCCCTTGAGAATTGGTGTCAGCAGAAAGAAACAGCCCAATTCAGTATTCACTGGTGGCCCCATTGAAAGCTGATATTTTCTAACATACTATGGGGTCGCAATTTTATTTCCATCAAGCGAATGATCGAACGATCGAACGAGCGAAGCGAGTGACTGAGTGACTGAGTGACTGAGTGAGTAGCGAATTTTAGCCAGATCGCGTACCGAATTGCCCGATTTTGTTCTATTATTGCGGTAAGGCACTTTAGAGGTTTCCACATGACAAGCGGATCATGTGTAGAATAATGATAGCCTTAAAATCAATTTGTAAATGCTAGCTTATAGGGCGAGATTGAGCAGTCGGAATATACGAGTGAATAGTTATTGAGCTTGTACTACAAGAGAAAAGAACTTTTAGTGCTGCTACCAAACATAACAAAAGTATTCAAAGGTGGTGTCATCAATAGTTTGTCAAAATCACTCAAAAGTACTAAATAGAGTATGATAAATGGGTTAAATATAGCAAATAGTGTATGATTTGATGAAATTAGTGATATTAAACTGTCAAAGTTGTGTACATTATAAGATTATCATTTATCATTTATCATTTATATCATTTAACAAATCATTAAATGAATCTAAGTCAATTACAAACTCACCCACTAACTCACCCACGAAATCACTCACGAAATCACTCACAAACTCGCTTCACTCGTTTCGCTCGTTTTTCCTGCATATTCCTTCTATATGTTGTCTCTGGAATGCCCTTGCAATCTATTGTATCAAAGTTTAACATCCTCAGATCGATATTTGAGTGTTGGTTTGTTGGTGATGAATACAGAAGTTACGAACTTTCCAAAGATCTGGATTTAGATCTAAAATTCCATAACCAAATTTCCAAGATCTTTGCCAAAATACCATGAAAAGTTGTGCAGTTTGTATGAAGGTTTGTTTAACAATCGAATACAATACTTGTTATTTTGATGGTTTTTTGTGTTTTATAGTTGCTCTTTGGTTGTAAGACATTAAATAGCTTTACAGTAGATATTTTATGTACCTCGTGTACCTGAGTTTGGATATGTCAATCAAAGGCTAGGTTAAGATTATTGAATGTCAGAAATGATAATCAGGGACATACAATGAATCAACTACGATGCAGCTTGCAGAAGACTGCACTTTTCCTTCTTTTTCGACCCATCAACTTGAGCGGGCATTTTGCAGCCAGATGGCAAAGGAGAGAGCGAGCGAAAACGAGAGATTGACATAAGGAGCGTTGGAGTAATGTGGGAGAGATATACAGCGAGTAAAATGTATAATAGGATGAATAAGTGTATAGAAGTGGATTATATTGAATTGTCAAGTTTTGTAGCCTGTTACTTACTTTGTTGGTTGCTTGTTGATAGTTGTGTATACTTGCCAGATTTGTGTTATCATCTGGACCACTTTTCTGAATAGTATATGATTAGTATAGTGTACGGTTTTTGATTTCAACTGCTTCGTAAATCCGAGAGAGTAGTCTTTTACTCACTCTCAAAATGAGTCTCATATCGACTCTCAAACCGACTCTCATATCGCCTCCAAATTCAGTCTCAAATCTCGCTGTGCTCGTTCGTTAGCTAATTCATTAGGTAATCCATACTTTCTCACTCACTCGCTACGCTCGTGAGTTCGTGAGTTCGTGAGTTACGCGTCTCCCCACACGTGACTTTCTTTAAGATGGGAGTTACAGGACTTCTTAACATCTTAAAGGAGATACAAGAGCCCACGTCGCTTGAGCGGTACCGGAACAAAACCTTGGCTGTGGACACTTACGGATGGCTCCACCGGGCGCTTGTTTCGTGTTCGCAGGAGCTCTGTTTAGACCAACCAACCAAGCGATATGTCACTGCAGTCATGAACAAAGTACAGATGTTGAAGCATTTCAATATCACTCCATACTTTGTATTTGATGGAGGTATTCTACCAACAAAGATGGACACGCTAGATGATAGGCGAGCCAAAAGAGATGAGTCAATGGCCAAGGCTTTAGAGTATACTCGAAGAAAGGATCATAAACTGGCCATTAAAGAATATATGAAAGCTGCCTCAGTGACCCCCAACATGGCCAAATCCGTGATGCTTGAGTTCGAGAAACTTGGAATCAAGTACGTGGTTGCCCCATACGAAGCAGACCCTCAGATGGTGTATTTGGAGAAGCAAGGGTTGGTGGATGGGATACTTTCTGAGGACTCGGATTTGCTCATATTTGGATGCAAGACTCTAATCACCAAATTGAAAGATGACGGAAGCTGTGTGGAAATCTCCAGAACCAACTTTACCAAAGTTAAGCTGATTCCATACTTATCATCCCTCTCAGAAGCTCAATTGAGGTTGGTGGTTATACTTTCAGGTTGTGACTATACAAAAGGTATTGCTGGAATTGGGCTTAAAACAGCCTTTCAACTTATAAAGAAGTTCCAAACGTTGACCAAAGTGGTTAATAACCTTCGTTTTGAAAATAAGCAAGTACCCAATGATTTCGAGCTAATTGCATTGAAAGCAGACTTGGCATTCCAATTCCAAAAGGTTTTTGACCCCAAATCTCAAACGCTAACTACAATGAATGTGTACGTGGATGATGGCGTGCAATTTGACTTGGTTGAGTCATGCTGTGGACTCTCCATACCCAACGAAATTGCAAAACAAGTTTGTAATGGACTTTTGCACCCAACAAAGCATGATGAAAAGTTGATTTCAAGAGAGGAGTTTTTATTCAATAAGAATTTTAAAAAGGCCCCCATTAGTAAAGTGACTGAAAGGAGGTCTAATTCGATGTCTATTTTACAGATGTTGAAAAAGAAGTCAACGTCATCTTTGGTTACAGTAAAAGTTGATTCAGTATCTTCAGTTAAGTCGATGATATCAGTTGACTCGAAGTTGTCAATTGACTCGAAGTTGTCAGTTGACTCAAAATCATTAGTTAACTCAACATTGCCAGTCAACTCAACATTGTCAGTCAACTCAACATTGCCAGTTATTCTGAAATCATCAGACTCAAAATCACCGCAATCAGCATCACCACACTCAACATCACCAGACTCAACATCACCTTTGCTAAAATCTTCATCTCTTGCATCATCTAAAACCTCCTCGGCATCCCCCACAAAGGCATCCCCCACAAAGGCATCCCTTAAAAGAAACCTATCTCCAGCTAAAATCAATACT
Organism: Kodamaea lidongshanica (nom. inval.); assembly: GCA_030562865.1. Taxonomy (NCBI): domain Eukaryota; kingdom Fungi; phylum Ascomycota; class Pichiomycetes; order Serinales; family Debaryomycetaceae; genus Kodamaea; species Kodamaea lidongshanica (nom. inval.). The sequence goes on along the minus strand of JAKUAJ010000033.1, from coordinate 138,380 downwards.
CCACAAGCTAGCAAATTCTTCAAAAATACGCTCAAGCAGAAAAGTCTCCCTGTGGCCAAGTTTGAAAAATCGTTTGAATCCGAAAGCATACAAGAGGACTTTTTCCGAGGGTCCATAACTGATGGGGACGAGGAGGAATTTGTGTTTAGCGAGGATGAAGAATTGAACAACTACATGAACGATAAAGAGAATCATCAAGGTCATTATCAAAATTATAACCAGAAAAGTGACCATTTTGATAAACTAATCCTGGATAACTTTGAAATTGAAGATGAGGATATCGAAGAATCGCCAATCAAAAAGAGAATCTCTCTCAAGGAGAAATTCCAATACAAACCCAACACCGTCCCCTTGTCTGCAGGCAACATTCTCAGTCAATTGGACTTGAAGCATAGCCAGGATGATATAAGCGAAGGTGAGTCTCAAGCTAAGTTCTTGGCCAAGGCAAGCCAGATTTCTGTTGATGATGACATTAGCGAGGATGAGCTTCCTCGAATGAGTTTACGTCAGTTTGCATATGTCCCAAAGTGAGATTAATATAGATATAATAGAATAGAATATTTGATAGACGCGAGCGGAGCGAGCAGATCGAGTAGAGTGCAAAGTGAGTGTGTGGGTGAGTGAGTAGCGAAAACGAACAAAGTGAGTACGTGTGTAAGTGAAAAAGAGTTCGTTCGTTCGTTCGTGAGTAATGAATTCTTAATATCGTAAACACTTTTTTGATCCGACTGACAGGTTCACTTTTATTGGATTCGATGAGGACTCACGCACGAAATCACTCACGCACGAACTCGCTTCGCTTGTTCGTTCGTTCGTTCGTTAGTGATGGCACACACACTGCTATGTTAAACTAGCTTTGATACTCAGAATCTTCAACTGAGAAGTTGTCAGAAATAATATCTCTCACAATATGGCCATATATTAATTTGATTCGCAGTATACTATGGGTCAACTTTCAAGAGATATAAGGTGGGAGCAAAGCGACTTATTCAATTATGGTATATACTGCTGCGAAGCAGCGTGGAGCAAAGTGACTTAACATTGTATATCAACTGCGCGAATCGACTTTTCTTAGACTGCTACCTCTAAATGTTATTCTCGGTATGATGTATTTCTATAAGAAAGAGGTGACGTATAACGCCGGGGGTTCAGAGTGTAGTTTATAAGGATTGTAAATTCAAAGTGCACGTGTGAGTGTGAATAATGTTGGCGATTCTAAAATGTTGCAGCAGTGTCTCGGCCTATGCATTTGGTGTCACATCAAGTTTTACGCAAAAATGTTGGATGAAATATGTTTTCTATTAATTATGAAATCAAACGTTTGTCATCGGTTATCTGTGGTCATATGCAAATGATTATGCTGAACCGGCACGCTAAAGTAACCTACTTATTTATTATAGATCATGTGCATGCATACCATCACGGGGATTAAGTTTCCAAAACTATGGCTGCGGTTATGTATGCATACGAAGCTTACCATTGAATGCTGTGATATGTACAGGTGTAACAATTTTCTGATGTGTGCCGAAATGTGGCCTCGTTAGTCTGTGCGACTTGATGAATAGTCTTTAGTTGTAATTTTCATGTGGGCATGAGTATTCTCTAGAGAGGAGTTGTAGAAAGTTTAGCGTGAGTGAGAAATGGGCAACAATCTTTTAATTGACACATTAGAGTTGACATATTAGCGTTGTGACAATAATCACTACTTTGCAAATTCGAAAGTCTAGTAATGAAACAGCAAAGTGGAACAGCCAATAAGGCACCAAAGGTACCAGTGAATGGTGAATTGAGTGCACGAAATCACCAAAAAAGACAAAAAAACAGGCAGTCAAAGTCAATCATAGTCAATAATATTCAATAAAAGAAAACTCACTCACAAACTCACAAACTCACTCACAAACTCACAAACTCACTCACAAACTCGCTTCGCTCATTCGTATATAAAACTCACTCGCTTCGCTCGTTCATTTTATATGCCCCTCACAACACAACTCCCAATACTCAACCTAGTCAACACCCTCACATCATCACCAACCCCACTCAACTTATAAACCTTCTTAAAGCTCGCCAAATCAACAAGCTCTAAACAAACGTCATCATTAAGTTCAACCCCCACAACACCCAAAATCTGCTCCAAATCATCATCAAAAGTCACATTCTCCAGATCAAGAAGCCTAATGGCAATGAGGTTGGGAACGTTAAGATCCACACCAAACCTTTTAAAAGCCTCCATGATGTTGTTCACAGGCGACAAGTTGTAGATAATCTCTGCATTCAAGCTCTTTGCTTTCATGCTATTGCTTGCCTGGTTAGTGAGGGCCCTATGGATAGCAAACAGGAGTTGCTCAGTAGAAACAATATTAGCTGTGCTCAAGAAGGCAAAGTCGTAGCGAGGGTCACCACTCACGAGACCATTCTTAACCTGCAAAAGCTTCTCAGGGGAAACGTTGGTGTAGAGCTTGACAAAAGCATTCTTGTCAAACTGAGGAAAGTACATAACCGGATTTTTTTTTCTATCACCTTTGCTTATGGAACTTGAACAAGTGTTTCAAGGTAATATCTATCCGGAAGGGACTGATGTTGGTACTGGGGACAGACGGGTGTATCCGGAGAGTATTTTGCAAGCCAGTGGCAATTCGAACAAATACTATTCATCCTTCCAACGATATAGTAAGCAGTTTGTGGATGGGAATCAGGGATCAATAGTACGATGGAATAAAACAAGCATAGATAGCATATCACATGAAATTGTGGATTCTTGGGATCAACTGGACAAGAAATCAGGTAGCAAGATCACCAAAGTCACGGCACTCTTTAGCTGGTCTTCCAGTGATGAATACATAGCTGCACGCAAAAGAGAATTACAGATATTAAGAGGTGAAAGTGACATTGATGAAATCAAGAATATAATCACGCAACCTACAAAGCCTTCTACGGTTTCAAAAATCAAAATCAATCATGGTAAAGAATCCATCACAAATAGACTCAACAAAAGCATTGACCTGGAGGCCAGCAAGTTTATCCATACCCGGATTCAACTTATCAAGACCCATCACACAGAGCAAATGAACAGACAAATGCATGAGCGTAAACGGAAAGACCACGAGACCCAATTGAAGAAATTGAAGCAAAAGGAACAAGAATATGCTAACAAAGCATCCAAACCAGGCCCAAGCAATTTTTTCAACACTTTATTTGGATTTGAAAAAAATGACGGCATAGAGTCTGGTGACGTTGAAAAGACCAAAAAAGATGTAGAAGCACCAGAATCGCCCAAAAAGAAGGAGAAGAAGCGGTTTTCTTTCCTTCCTTTTACAAAACTGGTTTCAGATCAATCAGAGCAAATTGATAAAATTGAAGAAGATCCAATAGATCAAGGTGAGAGTGAAGGTAATGGACATGATTTACATGATTCGGGTCTGGATATCAACTTGGGACATGATAGTCTGGGACTGCATAATACGTTGGGACTGCATAATAGTCTGGGACTGAATAATACATTGGGAGTGAATAGTTTAGGACAAAATGATGATTTACATGGGAATATGATTGGTCTGAATGAGTTTGGTCTGAATTCACATCTGGACATTGCCAAACTTGACACTAACCAAAAACCACACAATATAATAGTGCCCACCAACTTGCCCACCAACTTGCCCCCCATCTTGCCCCCCAACTTTCTCCCCAACGTCACACCAACTGCAGAGGACTCGGAAAGTGACTTTGAGGACTTTTCGTCATACTCGCCCGTTGACCCAACGGCACCCGACTTGCAACAAAGAAAGACATACACCATCCAGCCAAAAGTGCAGCCGCAGGTGAATCGAAAGTTTATATCGCTAAACGAACCCCAACATGACTTGCTTGGGTTATTTGACCAGCCTGTGACTCAAAAGGTTACCCTGCCCAATAGGGGCCCCCAACCCGTCACCCCACAGTCCATGAACTTTGCCCCGTTGAGCTTGAACCAGTCAATCTCCATGTCATCCAAGCCCATGGTTTCCAAAAGTGTGAGTAAAAAGAAGTCGGTTGATTTATTGAGCATGTGAATGGGTTATGGCCCTGGTTTGTTCGGTACGTTTTTGATAAACGGTGCGATGTTGTACTGATAGACAAGTTGGGATTTGGAGGTTTTGATGATTTATGAATCAAATGATGTGATGTGATTTGATTTTTAGGACTATGTGACTGTTGCAGGAGCAACAGTGTTGTTTGGTACGGTACATTCAAATTTGATTTTCAAGTTATTGGCAGACAGCGTGGACCAGATACCACAAAATGAGTGCTATAAATGAATGATGGGTGGTGGCAATAATCTGGCCAATAAGACAGTAATGGTAAATAAGACAGTGATGCTAGTTGTTAAAGTATGCCAGTAATAATAATTAATAATATAAAAATTGATACCTACATCCAGTTACATTTTGTTAGTATTGGCTAATACAATCTCGTACTATCTGTTACTATCTCATACTATCTCGTACGATTACTATCTCATATTATCTCTTGATACTATTTGATATACCTAATACTTCCGATTCCTCGTAGCAACAAATCACCCACCAGAGTGATTTCCTCGTAGCAACAAATCACTAACAGTACTGCTTCGCAGTACTTTGCAGTACTTCGTCACACTGCTTCATACTACTGCTTCGCAGTAGTACTTCGCAGTGCTTCGCACTGTTTTAGCGAAATTTTCATCATGCTAACCAAAAACCTACCCAAATCACGCCTTCTTAGGTCATTCAGCAGCCTCTCAAACCCCCGTGTGGAAATCTCCACCATGCCAAACGGCGTGCGGGTCGTCACCGAATCCACCCCAGGCCATTTTGCAGCACTCGGAGCATACCTCGATGCCGGGTCCAGGTTCGAAAATACCCACAAGCCAGGCATATCACACATTATGGATCGATTGGCATGGAAATCAACAGAAAAGTACAGTGGTGTAGAGATGATTGAGAATCTCACTAAACTAGGGGGTAATTTCATGGCTTCAGGTCAAAGAGAAAGTATCCTATACCAAGCTTCAGTGTTCAATCCTGATGTGGACAAGATGTTTGATCTTATATCTCAAACCATCAGATCCCCAATGTTAACCAACGAGGAGTTATCAGAAACCCTTGAAACCACCAGATATGAAGTGGGTGAATTGACGTATAAACATGAAACCCTCTTACCTGAGATCTTACATCAAGCTGCTTATCAGAACAATACTCTTGGGTTGCCTCTTTACTGTCCCGAAGATAAAATCTCCAATATCAAAGTGTCAGATATCAGAAACTATCATTCCCAATTCTATCAACCCCAGAACGTGATTGTAGCCATGGTTGGTGTACCCCATGCTCATGCCATCAAATTGGTTGAACTGAACTTGGGTGCAGACTGGAAAAACACTAGCCCAAAACATGTCCCAAATGAAGTTAAATATACTGGTGGAGAGATCACATTACCTTTCCAAAAACCAATATACTCCAACTTGCCCGAGTTGTACCATATGCAAATTGCCTTCCAAACCAACGGACTCTTACATGACGACCTCTACGCCTTGGCCACCTTACAAAAGTTACTTGGTGGAGGGTCATCCTTCTCTGCAGGTGGTCCTGGTAAAGGAATGTTCTCAAGACTCTACACTCAAGTCTTGAACCAATATGGATTTGTGGAAAACTGTATGGCATTCAACCATTCATACCTGGATTCGGGATTGTTTGGAGTGACCATCTCGTGTCTGCCTAACGCTGCACATATCATGTCACAAATCATCTGTTTGGAATTATCTAAATTACTTGAAAAAGACCCTAGTAAGGGTGGTCTCAAAGAAAATGAAGTTACTCGTGCCAAAAATCAACTTATATCATCAATTCTCATGAATAGTGAAAGTAAACTTGCAACTCTAGAAGACCTTGGAAGACAAATTCAATGTCAAGGAAAGATTACAACTATTGACGAATTGATTTCAAAGATTGAATCCCTTACTATTCGTAACTTGCGTGACGTTGCTGAAAAGGTGTTGACTGGTAACATTATAACGAAGCATTCTTCTTCTGGTAAACCAAGTATAGTGATGCAAGGTGATAGACCTGCATTTGGTGATGTTGATTTTATTTGTCAACACTTTGGTTTGGGTAAATTTGATGAGGTGATTACAGAGCCTAGAGATTGGTCTAGTATTGAGAAGCTGACTGGGGGGTATTTTAAGTGGTTTTAGAGTGAGCGAAGAACGAGCGAAGCGAGTGATGAGCGAGGGAAGCAAGGAAAGCGAGGGAAGCAAGGAAAGCGAGGGAAGCAAGGGAAGCGAGTGATGAACGAGCACGAGCGAAGCGAGTGATTATGTTAATGAGATACGAGCTAATGTATTGACTCGAGAATACGGATCTTTAGGGGTTAGTTGCGTCTTTATGTTGTTGCGTTGTCATTACGATGTCAATACCTTGTCGTTACCTTGCCGTTACCTTACCATTACCTTGTCATTACCTTGTCGTCTTGCCATTATGTTTTGTCTTCACCAGAGAAATCTGAAACAACTGGACGGATATTTTGGTTTCAAGGGCAACCTAACATGAGAAAACATGAGCAAGCCTCTCAACACACACCAGGATCCCGGATCCCTAAAAGAACAAAGTTGTCACTTTTTTTTTGGCAAACCCTAACCACCATAGAAAACCGCGCTCGACCAAAGATGTATATAGAGCATGCAATATCCAAATAGCCTTGTCGCAATAATAAACTTACACTATTTATTGTTCCCACAATGGAACTAACTTCTAAAGACCGTCGCATATTCGTATTCATGACGAGTATATACTGCTTCGCAGCACTATTTGCACACTTTTAATAAACACACCACCTTTAAACGTACCAGAAAACACACACGCTACGTTGTTCTTATTGTATATTAAAAATGAATAAACGTACAGCCACGACATGATAAACGTACTACAAAAGCAATGGCACTTTTGTAGCGTTGTATTTGTGCGTTTTGGCTGACAGTGCAGGGTCTTTTGCGATGAAAATGTCCGCACAAAGTATCAATTTGATGCTTGATAAGCCAACAATTTCAATACACCTGTCATGATAATGCTGTACTTTTATTTTGCACTTGAGCTACACGATCAGCGAACGAACGAGCGAACGAACGAGCGAAGCGAGTAAGTGTGTGTGTGTGTGTGTGTGTGTGTGTGAGCAGCGAAAACTTATGCTCGTTCGTAACTTTACTCACCTTCACTCACTCACGAACTCACAAACTCGCTTGGCTCGTTCGCTCGATTGTGTGAGTGTGATTCTATGAGTGTAAAGTAGGTTTGAGCGAATTCTTGGAAATCTAAACCTGATTTCACAGATGAATATAGAAGATCTAAGCGAAAGAATTGAAGAATTGAGCTATTGAGGGCAGATTCTTAGTTAACTTGTCTTGAGTGAGTAGCGAATACTATAGTTATATTATTAGGGTACGAGTCTGTAGAGGTTTGTTGCATATAAAGTTTACCAAGTACTCAAAGGGAGACCTTGACGAAATTCACCAGACTCCAAGAGTGGGACCTTGAGAAATGTTCATTTCTAAAAATTATGCTACGAAGACAAAAGTCGTATCCTAGAAGTTGATGAAAACTAATCAAGGATTGCCTTCATTAAAGTTACGGGACATTCTCACTCAAAGAATTCACTACTCTCACTGGCTCCGCTCGTTCAGTAATCACCACACTTGGAAAGACACTTAGTTATTCATACAACCAAGTGTCTAGCCAAATTTAGTTTATGTTAATTCTTGTTTGATTTCGTGGTGGGTTCCATTCAATCTGTGATTATGGCTTACAGTGTGAATGACTGTTTGGTGGTGCAAAATACTCACTTTGAATTTGGTGATTGTGCGATAATCTACGAACGAACGAGCAAAGCGAGTTTGTGAGTTCGTGAGTGAGTTCGTGAGTTCGTGAGTAAGTTCGTGAGTGAGTTCGTGAGTTCACTCACTCTCTCAAAAATTCGCTACTCAGTCACTCAACCACACACTCGCTTCACCCGTGTTTGCCGTACCGCAATAATTGAACAAATTAAAGATGTTTTCTACTCACGAACTCGAGATCACCATTCCAAACTTCATATCTAATACTAGTCAATTCGGGCAACTATAATCATTGCTGAATTGAACTTTTCTGGTATATTTAAGATACTCGATACCACATTTCGTATATTTTCGTAAAAATGTAATAAATTTCCAAAGAAATAAAGAGACACTGTAATGGATAAGACAAAGAGCATAGGGAAAGAATGAGGAAAGCATAAGGACAGCATAAGGAAAAGCTAGTACACATACATCTTATGCATAGGTTTATTGTAAATCCAGCATTTTCACCCCACATTCAAAGCATTGTTCGTCCCACAAATATCTTGCACATTGGTTGCAAATTGTCAGACTTTTATGAAAGTGCCAATTATTTAATCACCCCTTCATCATCAACATGGTTTAACTTTTCAAATTTTCTTTGTTACTTTCAATGTATCTTCTCTCAAGTAATGGTACCTCTTAACGAGCGACGATTGTGAGTGGGTGCGACTGTAAACTATACAAATAGTGCTGCTATGAATTATTTGCTACGAATATTAATATCACTATGATCAGTTTTACTTTTACAAGTGTTTTATATATCTAGTTAACGATTTTAGGATGTTGCAGAAAAGTCATTGCAGTTTCTCACTACACTACTCACTCTCATAGAAGCTTGCGAACGAGCGAAGCGAGTTCGTGCGTGAGTTCGTGAGTTCGTGAGTGCATGAATCCTCATCGAATCCAATAAAAGTAAACCTGTCAGTCCGATCAAAAAATTGTTTACCATATTAAGAATTCATTACTCACGAACGAACGAACGAACAAACTCGATTTCTGACTTTTCTTACTCACTCACTCACGAACGAACGAACGAACGAACGAACGAATTCAAAACTTACTCATTCATTCACTCACTCACTCATTTTCGCTACTCACGAACTCTGAATTCACTAATCACTCACTCACTCACTCACTCACTCACTCACTTATTCATGCATCACTCACTCACAATCTCACTCACAATCTCACGCACTCACTCACTCATTCACTGACGCACTTACTCACTCACTCACTCACTCACTTACAATCTCACTCACTCACTCACTCACGCACTCATTCACTCACTCACTTATTCACTCACTCATTTATTCATTCAGTCACTCACTCACTTATTCATGCACTCATATTCACTCAGTCACTCACTCACTTATTCATGCACTCACGAACTCACGAACTCACGAACTCACGAACTCACTTATTCATGCACTCACTCACGTACTCACTCACGCACTCACTCACGTACTCACTCACGCACTCACTCACGCACTCACGAACTCACGAACTCACGCACTCATTCACTCACTCACGCACTCACTCACTCACTCACTCACTCGCTTCGCTCGATTCGTTCGTTCGTTCGTTCGTTACATCTACACAAATAAACATTCATCATATATTGAGTTTTTAATTAACCAACATATACTTAATATACGTAGCAACTCACTACTCCCACTCATTCATTTTCGCTACTCACAAACTCACTCATTCACTCACGCACTCATTCACTCACTCACCTATTCACTCACTCATTTATTCACTCACTCACTCACTTACTTTTTCATGCACTCTCGAACTCACGCACTCACGAACTCACTCACGAACTCACGAACTCACGAACTCACGAACTCACGAACTCACGAACTCACGAACTCACGAACTCACTCACGAACTCACTCACAAACTCACTCACAAACTCACTCACGAACTCGCTTCGCTCGTTCGTTCGTTCGTTCGTTCGTTCGTTCGCTCGTTCATCCGTTCATCCCAAACCTCTCCTTCAACTCAAGAATCTCCTTCTCCAAATACATCTTCTCATGCTTCAAATCCAACTTCTCTCTATCCAACAAACTAACCTTCATCCTATTCTCTTCATTCTCATGATCAAGTCTTTCAATTTTACTTTGTAACAAATTAACCTTATTCTGATAATCAAAATTTTCATCATTAAACTTTTTTGCTAGTTTACCATCATTTTCAACTCTTATAGTAAGATCCTTTACATTTCTTTCTAAAGTTTTAATATTTTTAGAAGATTGATGATTTTCAGATTGAGCTTCAATTAATTGAGATTGTAAAGAAGAAACTTTATCTTCCCAATATTTCAATTGTTCATTATTATATAATTTTTCTTCCATTTCATCAACTTTTTTTGATAGATCATTATTAATTCTCTTTAAAGAATCATTTTCTTCTTCAGTTATTAAGATTGTTTTTCTTAATTTTTGATAATCTTGAACTTCATTAGCTGTTGAAATTCTTGATCTATTCAATTCCGATTTAATCAGTGATGATTCTTCTTGTTGATCTTTAAGATGTTTTCTAAAAAGTTCTAAATCAGCACCATTTTGTTCCAATTTAGTTGAAGTTAATTCATATTTTTGATTTAAAATGATTAATTCTTCTTCTAATTGATCCTTTTTTTCAAATAAATTATCTCTTTGAATACTAATTTCTTCAATAACTTCTTTCAAAGATGTAACTTGTTTGGTTAAATTATTGATTTTTCTTTCATTCAACACACGTTCATTTTCAAGCAGACTTGATTTATCATTTAATATTTCAACTTGTTTTTCTAAATCCTCCTCTCTAAGTAATTTATCTTCATATTCTTGATCAAGAATTAACTTTTCACGAGTTAAATCTTCTAAATCTAATTGAAGTTTTTTGGATTCTTTAATAAGAGCAGTTTCATTCTTCATTTTTTCACTAATTTCTAAACGTAATTGTCTTATTTCAAGATTCAAATTTTCATTCACTTCTCTATTTTCATAATTTTTAGTATAATATTGAGTCTTTTCATTTAAATCATTAATTTGTTTTGAAAGTTGATTAATTTCAAAATCTTTATCTTGAATAATTTCTTCTAATGATGAATTTTTTTTTCTAATATCTGTGATTAAAATTTGAGTTGTTCTTGATTCTTCACGAGCTAATCTTAATTGTCCTTTCATATCTTCCAATTCCAGTGATGAATTATCTTGATGTCTTTTTGAAATACTAACAGCAGATTCAGCAAGTTCTAATTTATTAAAATATTCTTCTGCTCGTCTTTTATAAAGTTCAACATTTTTATTTAAATCTGAACTTTTAGAAACAACTGAATCATATTTAACTTTTAATTGTGCTAATTCATCTTCATAATCTGAAACTGATGTTTTAAATGCTTGTCTTTTTGCGTCATAAAGTTCATCTTCTGATTCTCTTAAGAGTGATTTTAATCTAAGAATTTCGGATTTCGCTGTGCGAAGTTCATCTCTTGTTGCTTTTAATGTCTTTGAAATGTCTTGATAAATGAATGCAAAATCTTTATTTGTTCCACTAAGTGTCTTTTGGATTAAACTGTTCCGGTTTGATGATACGTCCGATCTTGGTATTGAATGAATCAGATCTGATAATTCTTTTGTAAAGAATTCTTCAAATCGTTTTTCCAATTCAGAATTTCTAGCTTGAGATTCTTTGAATTTTAATTCATAGTTGTCTGTGTAGCTATTGATACCTCTTGTAGATTGAACTTTGTTGAGTTTTTTTTGAAGTTGAATTGCATAGTTTTCTGCTCTTTGAGCATTGGCTTCTTCTTGTTGAAGTTTGAGTTTTAAGTTTTCAATTTCATTAGAAATACCCGTAGACAGGAAGTTGCCTGTTCCCAAAGAGTTACCCAAAAAACTTTCTGTTGACTTCCTAAAAACCCCATCATTCATTCTCTCTTTAATCATGTTCAATTCTTCAATTAATTTCTTATTATCAAGTTTTTCTTTTCTTAATGCTGCATTTTGTTCATTAAGTTTAAGTTTAATATTTGCGAAATCCTCCATAATTGAAGCATCTATTGGTTGTGAATTTTCATTTAAACGATTAATTTCTTCATTTAATTCTTCAATTTTTTTATTTGATTCATTGGTTATACTTTTGAATTTTAAACCAATAATTTTATTTTCTTCATTGGAAAGTTTTAATGTATGAGTTAAAGTTTCAATTTCTTTCAAATGTTCAATTTCTTTTAATTTCTTTGATTTGATTTCATTCTCCAATTCTTTAGTTGAGGAAACCTTTTTATTTAATTCTTCAATTTCATTCATTAATTTTTTTGAATAATCTTTTGATTGGTTAATTTCTTTGGTTTTAACTTCCATTTGATTTGAAACTTCTTTTAATTTCATTTGCGTGGTTTTTAATTCTCTTTCCAATGATGAATGTGTTTCTTCTTTAAGTTTGAAATTTGATTTTAATGAATTGATTTCTCGTTCCTTCATTGATATGGTTGTTAAGTGGTCGGTGATGGTTTTCTTTAAACTTTCCATTTCCTTCTTTAACGACTCGTTGGCGTTGGTTAATGATTGAGTTTGTGGGGTTATATCATTTAAATCTTTACTTAATTTGTCATTATGCAACTTAATCTTTGTTAATTCATCTTTTGTTTTTTCATGTTCCATCGTTAATTTCTCAATTAAACTGTTATGATTAACCTTCTCTTGTAAATACATCTTCATTTCTTGTTCAATTGTTGTCAACTTGGTGATTGCTTGGGTATGCTCATTTTGTAATTTGGTGTGCTCATTGATTTTTTCCTTCAATTGGTGCGAAATATCAACTGACTTTAAATCAACACTCTTAATATGTTGTTTGAGGTCTGCATTTTTAGTTGAAATCTCATTCAATTCATTCTCTAAATCTTGAATTCTTAAACGTGCCTTTTGTTCGTCATCTTTAAGACTTTGTAAATCAATATCACGCGACTTAACCAAGTTAGTTGTTGATATAACTTCATCCTCTAATTTAATCATTTGTTCACGTAATTTTGAATTATCAATCTCAAGATTTGATTTTAAAGTCTCAGCATCTTTCAACTTTAAACTAACATTTTTTAAATTTTCATTCATTTCTTTATTATCTAAAACTTTAATAGATTCCTCTAATAAAGGTTTTATATTAATAAATAAATCAAACCATAAACTTGCAGTTAAAGATTCATCAACTTTTTTAATCGTTCTTGCAATTAATTGAGAAGATTGAATCTCTTGAATTTTTTTTTGCATCAGTTTCCTAGCAGATATACCTCTTATTAAACTTTGTAAATCAGTAAAAATACTCTTTAAATTTAAATCTCTAAGTTCTTCTAATTTACCTAAAATTCCATTTTTAAAAAAAATTTTAGTTATACCAATTTTATAAGAATGAGAATCCAAATTAATAAATTTTAAAAGTAATTCTGAATTTGTTTTCATATTTTTAGTAAAAACTTCTTTTATATTAATAATTGAATATCTTGAATAAAAATCTTCAAAAGTCATTCTATTTGGATAACCAGCACGAGTAATTCTTATACCTTCTAAAACTCCATTGCATCTTAATTGATTTAAAACTAATGTTTTATCAAATTTATTTGCTTTTTTTTCAAGATTTGGTAATATACATCTAACAAAATGAGGTTCAGTAATTTCTAATTGATCCATAAGACTACTTAATTGTTCTTTATGTTTTAAAGAAGCTGATTTAAGTCTTTGAGATCTTTTTTGATCAATATTTTCATCAATTAAGAATAAATTTGAAATAAATTGATTAGTTGATTTTGGTAAAAGTTTTAATAAATGTTCATTAATTGGATCAGTATTTTTTTGTAACCATAAATCAACATTATATTCAACCATTCCAGCATAATGATGAATTATAAACCCATTTTTTAATTTATTTTCTTGAAATTTACTTGATTTACCTTTACCAAAATTTAATGATAATTTTTCCATAAATGATTTATCACTTGATTTTGGTATAACACATTCTTCATCTAAAAGTTTTAAAATTCCCATTGGATTTCGAGTTTCAATAAGATCAATGGTTGGTTGTAAATCTTGTCCAAAATCAATAAATTCCCATTGAATATCTTCTCTTAAATATTCACTTTGTTCTAAAATAAATGAATGATGATTAAAAAATTGTTGTAATTTTTCATTTGTATAATTAATACATAATTGTTCAAATGAATTAATATCAAAGATTTCAAATCCCGCAATATCTAATACTCCAATAAAATGTTGTTCATCATCAAATGTTGAATCAACTTTTAAATTAATATTAATTCTTTCAATTATAAATTGAAATAATTTTTCATATAAATGTTTAGCAAATGCATCAATTGCATATTTAACTTCTGGTGCTTTTTTTGATTTTTCAACAAATTCTCTACCTGCTTTAACTTTTGGTCTAAGTAAATTATTAATAAATTCTTGTTCATCAATACCTAATAATTTTGAAATTATTAATATTGGTGATGTTTGAGTAAAATTAGCTTGTTCTGTTTTATACAGTGTAAATTCTAAATTACCTAAATGTATAATAACTGCTAATGTCAGAAATATATTATTTAATTCATTTGATGTAAATCCCATAATATAAAATGCATCAACTAATAATTGAAATTCTTTATTATCATCAACATTTGGTATATCATATGTTGAATTATTTAAATATGAATGATTTTTAATATCGGATTTTAATCCTAATATTGAAAGTTGATCAGATCCTTTTAAAAATTGATAAAAAACATGATAATTTCTTTCTTGACTTGATTGACTAACAACTCTTGATTTTTCTAAAAGATAATAATCAATATTAGCTCCATTAATTGTTCCTTTAGAATTAAAAAATATACGAATAAATTTCCCAAATCTTGATGAATTATTATTTTTAATCGTTTTAGCATTTCCAAAACTTTCAAGAATTGGATTGGCTTGTAAAATCTTTGAATCTATGTTTTGAATACTAACTGTAGAAACCAGTGATGCTGATGATAATCTTTTTGGATGAAACAGTGGATGCAGTTGTTGTTGGGGTGATGGTGATGCACTTGGTGATGGGGTTATCAGTGAAAGATATTGAATGATTTTTTTGGTATTTTCGGTTTTACCAGCTCCACTTTCTCCTGTAACTAAAATCAGTTGATCTTTCTTATTTAATAATAAATTCCGATATGTTCCTTCCGCTGTAGCAAAAATATGTGGTGGTGGCTTTTCATAATCACCACTATGATATTTCTTCAAAAATTTATTATCATAAATTGGTAACAGTTTATATGGATTAATTGCAACTAAAAACAATCCAGAGTAGGTATAAATCAAATCGTCAGCATATCGAAGATATAAGTTATAAACAACTGATGGTTCATTGAGATGTGTTAACTCAGCCATATCATGACATTTATTGAATTTGTTTGGATTACAATTCTCCAACGTGTCCAGGGGTACGATTTTACTCGTTTCTTGATTTCCGTTTAACACTGTCACTTTGCAAGTTCCATCGCTGAGGTAGTCATTAATGTAACCTTTGGTATAGAAGGTGCCATCTGGAATCCACACCCAGTTTTTCGAGTTGAACCCGTCGTCTTCTGTCATGGATGTAATTTTGAGATCGGTGCGAAAGACACGAATAGGAATAGTGCGAATAGTGCTGCGAAGCAGTACTATGAGTGCTATGGGTGCGAAAGACACGAATAGTGCGAATAGTGCTGCGAAGCAGTACTATGAGTGCTATGGGTGCGAAAGACACGAATAGTGCGAATAGTGCTGCGAAGCAGTACTATGAGTGCTATGAGTGCTTATTGTCGCTACTCACGAACGAACGAATGAACGAACGAACGAACGAACTCTCCCTTACTCGCTTCGTTTCACACAGACACTCACGAACGAACGAACGAACGAACGAACGAACGAACGAACGATCTCTCCCTTACTCGCTTCGTTTCACACAGACACTCACGAACGAACGAACGAACGAACGAACGAATGAATGAATGAATGAACGAACTCTCCCTTACTCGCTTCGTTATACACAAATACACACTCACTGAACGAACGAACGAACGAACGAACGAAAGAACGAACGAACGAACGAATGAACGAACGAACGAACGAAAGAACGAACGAACGAACGAACGAACGAACGAACGAACGAACGGACTCTCTCTTACTCGCTTCATTTCACACAAGCACTCACGAACGAACGAACGAATGAACGAACGAAAGAACGAACGAACGAACGAACTAACGAACGATCTCTTCCTTACTCGCTTCGTTTCACACAGACACTCACGAACGAACGAACGACCTTTACATTACCCACTGCTGACTCCAACAGAATTTGCTCCAAGTTTACAACGTATAACTTCTCCTTTATTATTAAGTACAACAAGTTCGGTTCGTAATCTTTCAACTTCAACTGGTTTATCAATGATGACTCCAATACCTCGAACTCCTGCAACTCCTGCAACTCCTGCTCTGCTTGTTCCACTTTCGCTGATCAATTCTAGAACACCTTTATCAAGTGTTCCAGTAGCAAATGCAACGAACGATCGCTTCGTTTCACACAAACATTCACGAACGAACGAACGAACGAACTCTCCCTTACTCGCTTCGTTTCACGCAAACACTCACGAACGAACGATTGAACGAACGAACTCACTTACTACTCACTTACTACTCACTCGCTTCGCTCGTTCGCTCGTTCGCTCGTTCGCTGGTATATGGCTGCGAAAAATATAACGCAACCAAGCTTGAAACTGATTATTCCATCTTCCCTGGTCTTGTAAAGGTACTTAGAGGTGTGTTGAACTCCAACTCAATTAACAGAGAAGATTGGGAAGACATGAAATTAAGACTTCAAAGAGATGTTTTATCTTCATCAAGAATTGTTAAAGAGAGATATGCTTGACAAGAATGATTTACTTGGATGCCTTCTTGGTTGGGTCCTTCCAGGTGGTAATAATAACAGTAGTCCAGTTCCAAGTACAAACATTCCTGTGGGCACTTTAACTCCAACAACTTCCCCAGCAGAGTTGGGTGCACTGATGAGTATTCCAACAAGCACTTTGGTATCTTCTCCTGGTTTAATTCCACAACAAACTGGTGCTACAATTCAAACCGGCGCTACCATACAAACCAGTGCTACCATACAAACCAGCGCTACCACACCAACTAACAGTGCGACTAGAGTCAACACACGTTCTAGTAACCCCTCAGGAAACACCACAACAGGTGTCTCCTTCACAATCAACACAGCTTCCTCTGCGTCTTCACAACCAACCTGGCTTGGGAGACGGCTTTTTGGGCGGAATCGGCAACGGTATCTGTGTACTTGTGGAGGTTTCGTGCTTGGAGATTTATGTAAAGTATGTAATCTTCATGTTTTCTTGTATTTTGACAGCCAGGTTTTGGAAATACCATGAAACTTCTTGTGGGGTTAGGCTTGAACGAGCGAATGAGCGAGCGAGTAGTAGCAAATTCTTATGATTGAGCGAGCGAAGCGAACGACTAGCAAACTTCTATGAATTCGATTCAATATTAATTTCTTCAATTTAAACACTAAGTCTATAATTTCTTGTCATTTCAATAACTTGAATATGAATTCTGTAATTTACATGCCATCATCACAAGCTCACTCAATCACCTCACTCGCTGACTCACCCAATCACTCGCTTCGCTTGGTGGATTCGTCTTGGATCACCATACCCCCTCATAAAACTCGTGCAAATTGTCAGACATGACATCTGATATTACATAACCAATACCTCCAGCAATCAAGTTGATTATTACCTTTAACATTTTGCCATCTTAACCACTGCGAGAACCAATTCCCTATTAAATGCTTTTTTTTGAATGATTTGATAGTCAATTCGATCATTCTTTCGAATCTACCAGTACCGCAATAATCTATACTTTTATGGGGGGGGTTAAGGCAATCGGTTCAACTCCTTTGCAGAATACTTGGTATTATGTTTCTCTTCTTAGCTTACACTTATAACAAATCCCATCTATATCGAATCTTTGTAAGATCTTGGTGAGAAGTTACCATACACAAATTCAATCCCCAGCATACGTCTTGTGTGAGGTGTAACGAGGTGTGCACAGTCTAGCCTTTGCTATTTAACGAACGAGCGAAGCGAGTGAGTGAGTGAGTGAGTGAGTGAGTGAGTGAGTGAGTGAGTGAGTGAGTGTGAGTGTGAGTAAGTGAGAGTGTGATTGAATAAGTGAGTAAGGGAGTGAGTAGCGATTTCTTATGATTTGAATTTTATGATCTCTATGATCTCTATGATCTCTATAATCTCTATGATCTCTATAATCTATATAAAAAAGCTTACAAGCAAAATCCTCATATTGCCAACATAATTACAAGACATATTTCCAGAAATCCTCTTCAATTGTACATCTTCGATTGTCCTCTCCAAAGATCTACTGAATTCATATTCACAAAATTCATTCACATTCATTCACATTCATTCACATTCATTCACATTCACTACCTTCGACAGTTTGCACTATATTAAACTAAGAAACAAACTAAATTTCACATTCACGTAAGGTCCTAAACTCATTTGTACGCATATTCATTTGTACAGATTTTTGTACGCATATTCACTCAGTCACTCGCTTTGCTCGGTTGTAGATGTATATCTCCTTGGAATTTTAGTACCAAGACGTACACCGAATACTCGCTCACGCACGAGCTCACCCACTCACTCACTCACGTACTCACTCTCTTGGTGGGACACTGATAATCCCAGGGCCTTGATTGTAGGTTTATCCAAGATTACTTTTGTATCGAGAAAACTAACCTTATGATTCCACCCTTACATATGATTTCATTGATTAAAAAGTATCAAGACTCTCCAAACTAATTTGGGCTTAATGATTATGTCTGAAAAATTGAATGGATTGCCAACTAAACTATGCCAACTAAACTAAGCTAATGAAGCCACTTTTATTAATCATGGAATTCACCTCTAAAGACCCGTGCCGCAATAATGTGGATAAGAGGTGGTTACACTTTAAGTTGGCCGAAACAAGTGAGTGAGCAACAACCACACGAGCAACCTAACTCTCAAAATGAACCTTTGCTAATTATCCGTTTGCTTGTTAATCTAAGAATATACATATCCAGTCTCCTGTAACACATCATTTCATTCAAGATGCACATATCACTTATAGCTGCAAAAATATCCAAATGAGAGTGATGAGAAAATTCCTGCACAGGATTGGCGAAGCGAAGTGGATATTTGTGCAGCCATACTAAGTTTTTATTGACATGGCGGTTGCATGATTTGTTGTCTTAACAAAGAGCCCCTAAAATATTCATAGGTATGGTATGTATCGCTCTAAGTCTAGAATAAGCGAGTCTTTTTAACAAGAGAGTTTATAAGAAGAGAGTGCGAGGTTAGCAAGAAGTACAAGTTCTAAAGATGTTACAATGATGTAACGAGAAGAGGGCTATGAGATACATTGTTTTTTGTTGTTTATATGGTTGTGTCAGAAAAGAATTCAACACTAGTTATAGTTAATATCTAAAGAATTCGCCAACACTAGTCAACATCTAAAGAATTCACTAACACTAGTCAACATTTAAAGAATTCAACATAGCTATTGTTATTATTGGTTATTGAGTTTGACAGAACTCATAGATAATACATTGGGAAACTTATTACGATCTCAACTAGAGAAAGGGGACATTAAACTCAAAATAGCTCTAACAGAGTTGAGGGTAGTTATAGAACAATTTTCGCTACTCACTCACTCACTAATATTCGCTACTCACTCACTCACTCGCTTCGCTCGTTTGCTTGTTCGAATAAGCTTTTCAACGCTTCATCTGACTTCAAAATTACACATCCATACATCATTCTCCTTCAATCACCTATTTCTAATACATAAACTTCTTGTATTGTCTCTAAAGATTATCCATTTGATATCGCTCACAAAAACTTCAGTCGATTTATAATTATAGCTATATTTAAACTCTCCACCTTGTTAACAAAGGTTGAAAAGGTACACGATGGTCAACTATATGTGGAGTTTCTCAATTCCAGAGCCCGTTTCAGCTTTCTCATCCAAACTCAAAAAGTACCAGAGATTAACTTTTGATACCTTTTAATACTTTGCTACCCATTCCCTTACTGACTGCGACTGAATGCGACAATGCAACCACCAGTGCCTCAATTGAAATCCCACATCTTGAGATTATTCTCCCTCTAAAAAACATCACCTGGCCATTGCAAACTATTCATCAGATTCGAGACTGCATTTGACGTCAAGTGTGTGTGTGAGGGATTTGCTCAACAGTGTAGAATATTTTATTCAAATCACAAGTTTAGCTTTGGATTGATATCATATTGTTAGTGAGTTTCGGAAAGTTCGCACCTCACTCGCTCGTTGTATTGCGGCATGGATCTTGAATATGTCATAGATGGTTGATTTAAAGTGAATGGTGAGGTTGAACCAAACTTGTCATGACATTCACATACATTTGCTGGTACACACCACTAAAATTTATTTATGCAACAGATTTTTATGACCTCTATGAGTTTTAGTGAGATACACCAAGTATATACTCATCAACTCTTACCATAGTTCCAAAACTCCTAATGATGCTTTGATTCACGTAACCCCAAAGTTACACCCATTTGCTAATCACATTTACAGAACAATCTACTGTTTATATATAATCCCACAATCAAGTTTATGCTTACCAAAACTAACCACAAAAACGAGTGAAGCGAGTGAGTGAGTGAGAACAAACCAATGAGTGAGCGAGTGAGCAGTAAAAGAGTAGACATTTAATCAAAAGAATTCTTAGGACTTCACTGCTCACTCGCTCACTAATCACCCACTACACTACTCACCTAATACTTTTTTAAGCAAACCACAGAATACACAACTAAACACAATAAAACACTCTTTCATCTAATAATTCACCACAAATACTGGTTTACATTGATTCAGTTAAACTCCACACTGACAGTCACTGTTGATTTGTGCAATCCTTTGGCATGAGACACCAAGGGTTTGTTCTCATCCGATTCATTTTCATGGTTAACTTGATGATTTCATGCGTAGCTGATGAGCACAGCTGAGGTTTTGTATCTTACAGAGTAGATGAAGAGTTCTTCTCTGTGAATACAAAACCAACACATGTAGATGATTCTATTCTGGTTTGATCAAACCATCAGTCATCCACGTTCTGTAGTCAATGTGAAGGAACAAGTTTGTAGGATTTAGCTTGTAGTGGGCACATTTATCAAGTGTTCTGATTAGAACTAAGTGGACGAATGAATACTATATGAGTACGATATGAATACGAAGTGAATACGAAATCAGTAAACACACTTATTCATCTCACCCATGCGTCATAACGCCAAGTACTCGTTCAGCTCAAATAACATCATATTTTTAGTTGTCCATTTGTACATCCACAACCGTATCTCTTTATTTTTAGTTGTCATATTGGATGATCCTCGCAATTTGCAACCTTCCGCATTGCAGGATTCGATACACATTATTATTTGGAGGCAACTTTGTAACTAGAGATTAGATCAGTTACAAACTTGATCAGTTACAAACGGGACAATCAAAAGTCCCCCCGCCACAATACCATTTTAACTCTTTTTAATCTTGTATCGCCTTGGAGAATTGCGGTGCATGACTAAATGTTATCAGTAGGCCCAAAGGTGTTGATAAGATTAAGAATGGGCTGAGAGGCAGATCCAAGGAATCCAAGCCACTAAACGAGTTGATCACCAGAATGACTTGGCTACCACTCTGCAGGAGGGCCAGGAATGTGGGCCTGGCGCCTATCACACCTATGGTACCCGTCGTCCCCCTCCCCCACCAGGGGGAGCATTGTCTGTTCAACCAGGGGAAGAGAGTTGAACCGAGGGGAGCATTTCCGTGTCTATTATTTCCTAATTCATCCCAAGGCCCACAAGGACATAAGAGAGACAAGGCACATAAGACCCACAAGGCCACAAGGCCACAAGACCCGTAAGACCCACAAGGGCGTACAACACCGTCTGATCCATATTTCCTAATCGATTCCCAGGGGAGCATATAACCGCCTGAGCATCCTATTGTTTAGCGGTTCCGAATTATTTTGCATGACGTTTTAGGAATATTGATCTCGCGTATGGTCACCCCACTGAGTGACGGTTGTAAGGGTCAGTGTTATGTGAGTGAGTGTTTGTGAGTATATCCGTATTATATCCGTTGGTGATTATATCCGTAATATTGGTGAGTGATTGTAATGATTGGGGTATAGTGATCAGGATGTGATAATGATCAGTATATGATTGAAATGATCAGTATATGAAAAAAGTTGACCGTTTCTCAGGTAGTAATACAACTTTATTCGGTCTCCTCCCATTAACAACCACCACTTCAAAAATGAGTGCGAACAAGCGGAGCGAGTGAGTGAGGGAGTGCTTGAGGGAGTGAGGGAGTGAGGGAGTGAGTAAGTGAGTAGCGAATAATTGAGTGATTTCGTGCGTTTGTTTGTTCATGAGTATCAAGTATTCCTTTGTTTGTTCATAAGTATCAAGCACTCATATAGCTTCGCAGCACTATTCATTTGTTTGTTCATAAGTATCAAGCACTCATATAGCTTCGCAGCACTATTCGTTTGTTTGTTCATGAGTATCAAGCACTCATATAGCTTCGCTGCACTATTCGTTTGTTTGTTCATGAGTATCAAGCACTCATATAGCTTCGCAGCACTATTCGTTTGTTTGTTCATGAGTATCAAGCACTCATATAGCTTCGCAGCACTATTCGTTTGTTTGTTCATGAGTATCAAGCACTCATATAGCTTCGCAGCACTATTCGTTTGTTTGTTCATGAGTATCAAGCACTCATAGTACTGCTTCGCAGCACAATTCGTTTGTTTGTTCGTGAGTATCAAGCACTCATAGTACTGCTTCGCAGCACTATTCGCTCTGTACATTTCTACAATTATCATATTATGCTTATTATGAATTGCCATCTAAGACTAATAATCAAAATACAGCTCTACAATGGTGACAGCCATGCACTACTCTCCGATCTATGACCATTTGAATGAATAGGCAGATAATCTGTACTATTTGTAGAAATCAGACCTCTTTGAAAAGGAGGTTGAGGTTGAGGCAATGAAGATGCAGAATTATGATGATGTTGAAATGGAGGATTAGCATTAATGCTTAAATGAGAATCATTATTGTGAGTAAAGTGATTAAAATGAGATTCATGAGTGAAACGTTCACCATTAGTAAATTCATTTGGATAATCCTTTTCAGATTTTTGATAAACCAAAGGTTTAGCATGAATTGGGGTATTATAAGCCAGATTTTTATTTGAAAACACAGAGTGTTGTGAAGTTGCACTTGGTGGTGTAACAGGGTTATTATTATTATTAGTATGATAGGAAGGGTTGTTATTATAGTTGGATTCTTCAAATGATGGGAATTGTAAAAGTAAATCAGCCAAGTGAATTAAAGTTGGATCCATTGGAGATTCATTATCTTTAAGATTGATAAGTTCTTGATTTTCATAAATGCTTGAGATTATAAATTTAAACCTCGAATGAAAGTTGTTAATCACCTGGATTACACCTAAACTTTCATATTTGCGACTTAAAACTTCAGTTACTTTTGATAATTGAATTATGAACATGAGGGCAATTTTTTTAATTTGATGTAAAGAATTATCATCTAAACCACTAAGGAAAGCTCCATAAATTTCTGGAGGTTTATTTTCATCATAAAAATTTTCTTGATAGATATTGAAATGATTATCATGATCATTAAAATGATCATTATGATCATTATCATTTTCACTCTGATCATCTTCAGTATAATCATCATTAAAATTTTGTTTTGATCTTCTAACCAATCTTTTTTGATGGTTTTTTTTAATTATAGCTTTCTTTATAAGTTCAACAAGAGATTGAGATGCATTTGGAATTTGAAGCATTGAACATGCTAAAAGATTTGCAGTTATTGATATTAATGAAGATGGACAAGTAAGAAAAAATCTTTCATATAAAGAAATTTCACAAAGGAAACGACCAACTACACTAACAGCAGATAAAGTTTGATTTGAACCTTTGTTATATTTGATTGGAGTTGAAGTTGTACCATGATTTAAATTTGATGATTGAATAGCTAATTGTAAACAATCTTCAAGATTTGGATGAACTAAATTCCAATCCAATGTACTTAATATATGCATTTCCATTTGAATAAACATTTCTTCATCATAAGCATTTCGACACATTAATGTTAAATCTTTTAATGTTGGAATTCTCAGCTTTTTATCTTCGTATTTACCTGCAATCCAAAGTGCTGTACATCCAACTAATTGATAATGTCTTTTAAAAACTATTCTTTTTGAACAATATCTATCAATTATATTAAGACATAAGAATAATGTTTGTGGTTGTAATTTAAATGATGTATGTAATTCAACCAAAAAATCAAGTAAAAATGGTCGCATAAACCATTGAATTTCAGGTTGAACATCAATCATTGCTGGGTTAACTATTGTCTTACTTTCAAATTTAGACATTGCACGTACTATATCATTTGAATATTCTGATATAAGTTTTTTATTACCTTGAGTTTCTAATGTTTCTAACATCATGCTATAAGGTTTGGGTTTAATATGATTTGGTGGTCCATATTTTTTTGTTAAAGAATGTGATAATTGTTTGATTGGTAATTGTTTGATTTGTTGTTTCGATGATACTTGTTGTTTGATTGACATTTTATTTGACATCTGTGTACTGGTCTGTTGATTGGTCTGTTGATTGGCCTGTTGATTGGTTAATGAATGTGACATTTGTTACTAATGCTCTATCCAATATGATAAAATGAACGAAAGAATGATATATTGGATAACTTTAAACTAGATGTTTTTTGCAAAATTGAGAACTAGATTAGTTTTATACTAATCTCTTCCATATCATTGACAAAGAACAAGACACCAAATCCTTGTACAAAAAAAAATATTCTTCAAAAGAAAATAAAAGAACCCGAAGCCTAAATAATATTATTGGCCCTAAAAATATAAAGCCCATTTTTGAGACCAGGCTTTAATTCCCGAGTATCTATTTGTGGAGGAAGGGCCATATGGCGTATGACAAAAGGCCTACAAATCCACGCTTACTTTTACGTTAAATTCACCCTCCTCTCCTATACACCTCATGGTCTCAGCTACTCTCTCACCTCATGCTCTCTCGCACTTTGGAACGCGGCAAGGCACCATCCAAACTTTCGTGTAGGTGCAGAACTCAACTGAGTGCATGTGGTGGCTATATTTCACCTGTATCCTCCTTGCAAGTTTGTACCACTTTGGAGGGGGGGTGGATATTCTTTTTTTAAACATCAAAAGGTACAATAGGCCAGGGTTTGATGACCGTTGCTTGTTCGTGATTTTTTTGATCGTCTGTTGTTTCCGTGTTTTTGAGATTTGATCAATGATATGATCTGCAAGTGGTGGTGGTGGGTGTGGGTGTGGTGGTGGTGGGTGAGTGAGTGGTACTTTGTTTAGGTGTTTCGCTTACCATCTCATAGTTTCAACACTTGAATGTAAAACTAGTGTCATCCTCATACATCCACATCAATAACTACCCTGGCTCACTATCACACTCCTAGGAAATTGAAAAGTCGCGTTTAAGGAGTTGATTTTTAATCCGATTTCATACATTTACTAAATAGGAAAAATTCAACACCGTCATGTGGAGAACAATTGTCTGACACCCATTAATTTGTTCGTGACAGTATTAATGTTTTTTAGACTTGTGCAAAAAAGCATTGCTACATTGTTCCATCTGTTTTGGGTATTTCTGACAATACTAATCCTTTCGCTTGCGCGAATAGACATGTTCAATCTTCTAAAATACTCGGAAATTGCCAACCTGAAGAATACGAGGGTAATTGCGGTACAAAGTACACAATTGAACGGAAATCTTGACATTGCCAGAGAATGGACGGGACGACAGAATGACAGAATGACCAGAATAACAGAATGACAGAATGACAGAATAACAGAATAACAGAATGACGAGAACAACAGAATAAACGGAATAACCAGAGTGTAGATTAAATCATTAACTTCATCACACATACACCATTTTCATTAACGGCACGCCCTATACCCTCTTGTGGTGTTTTTTTACTTTAGCTTATAAGTCAAGGGATGCGGATAATTTGGTTATGAATATGTAAATGGCTCGTCATCGCATCTATATCTAATACAAAGTTCCGAAAATTACAACTTACGAATTAACCTTAATAAGGTGATGAAATTAAAGTGTGGTGGCAAGGTGGACTGGATTTTCAAGAGGTTGGATGCTGAAGGAGTTGGATGCTGAAGAAGTTGCATATAGCTCAAGAAATTGCATATAGCTCAAGAAGTTGCATATAGCTCACTCACTCACGAACTCACTCACTCGCTTCGCTCGTTCGTGAGTTCGCTCGTTCGTGAGTTCGTTCACAAAACTTTCATTTGTGCCTTTCACGGCTTATATTCTTACACAAATTATTAACGCTATACATTACGTCATATCATGGTTTATATAAAGGGGTACCCCCAGATTGGTATTGTGAACAAACCTAAATGGTTAAGGAACATGTTCATATGTTGCATAAAGTGACAATGGTTTCATATAATTTATTAGCCAAGAAGTTGATATCAAAGTTACATGTTCAAGGAGTTGACCGACACAATGGATATTAACGTGGTGAATGAACGAGCGAACGAACGAACGAGCGAACGAACGAACGGGCGAGCGAACGAACGAACGGGCGAGCGAACGAACGGGCGAACAAACGAGCGAACGAACGAGCGAACGAGCGAACGAACGAGCGAGCGAACGAGCGAACGAACGGGCGAACGAGCGAGCGAACGAGCGAGCGAACGAGCGAACGAACGGGCGAACGAGCGAGCAAACGAACGAGCGAACGAACGAGCGAACGAACGGGCGAACGCACCCACTCACTCATTCACTCACTCATTCACTCACTCATTCACTCACAATCTCACGCACTCACTCACTCATTCACTCACGAACGAACGAACGAACGGACGGACGGACGGACGAACGAACGGACGAACGAACGAACGGACGGACGAACGAACGGACGGACGAACGAACGAACGAACGAACGAACGAACGAACGAACGAGCGAACTCACTTACTACTCACTTACTACTCACTTACTACTCACTTACTACTCACTTACTACTCACTTACTACTCACTTACTACTCACTCGCTTCGCTCGTTCGCTGGTATATGGCTGCGAAAAATATAACGCAACCAAGCTTGAAAGTACTTGTGGAGGTTTCGTGCTTGGAGATCTATGTAAAGTTAATCTTCATGTTTTCTTTTATTTTGACAGCCAGGTTTTGGAAATACCATGAAACTTCTTGTGGGGTTAGGCTTGAACGAACGAACGAGCGAACGAATGAACGAACGAGCGAACGAATGAACGAACGAGCGAACGAGCGAACGAGCGAACGAACGAGCGAACGAACGAGCGAACGAGCGAACGAGCGAACGAGCGAACGAGCGAACGAGCGAACGAACGAGCGAACGAACGGGCAAACGAACGAACGGGCGAACGAGCGGACGAACTAACGGACGGATGAACGAGCGGACGAACTAACGGACGGATGAACGAGCGGACGAACTAACGGACGGACGAACGAGCGGACGAACTAACGGACGGACGAACGAGCGGACGAACGAGCGGACGAACTAACGGACGGACGAACGAACGAACTAACGGACGAACGAACGAACGAACGAACGAACGAACGAACTAACGGACGAACGAGCGGATGAACGAGCGGACGAACTAACGAGCGGGCGAACGAACGAGCGAACGAACGAACGCACTCACTCACTCATTCACTCACAATCTCACGCACTCACTCACTCATTCACTCACAATCTCACGCACTCACTCACTCATTCACTCACAATCTCACGCACTCACTCACTCATTCACTCACAATCTCACTCACTCACTCACTCACAATCTCACTCATTCACTCACTCACTCACTCACTCACTCACTCACTCACTCACTCACTCATTCACTCACAATCTCACGCACTCACTCACTCACTCGCTTCGCTCGTCAATTCACATGCCAGAATACATTAATAGCAGATTGAAGATATATAGCTCTATTAAATCTTCAAGGTTAAGCCTTCCAAAAAATTCCTTCACACAATTTTTTTTATTAGTATGCACCCCTACCTCTACCACCACCCTCTTGATCATCATTTTTAATAGTTTCATCAACAGATAATAACAAAGTGGCAGCTTCAGTAGCGGAAGCAATAGCATTAAGTTTAACTAAAGCCGGTTCCCAAATAAAATTAGCCATATTATTACCAACATTTTCTCTTTGAAAATCAATACCATACCAAGTTTCACCTTTTGCATGAGCACTTCTTAATTTATTCAATAATTCAATACTATCAAAGCCAGCATTTTCACATAATTGTCTTGGGATAACTTCTAAAGCTTTAGCAAAAGCACTAATAACCATTTGTTGTTTACCAGCAATTTGTCTTGAATAATCTCTTAAATATTTTGATAATTCCATTTCAATAGCACCACCACCAGCAACAATAGTACTATGACTTACAGCTCTTTTAACAATCATAATAGCATCATGTAAAGATCTTTCAACTTCAGCTATAACTTGTTCAGCACCACCTCTTAAAACCAAAGTACAAGTTTTTGTTTCAGGACAACCTTTAAAAAAATTAAATCTTTCAGAACCAATTTGAGTTTCTTCAAATAATTCACAATTACCTAAATCTTTTTTTATATCAATATTTGAACAAGTTGATTGAATATTACCTCCAACAGCTTTAATTACACGATCCATATCTTCACTTGATACTCTACCAGCACAAAAGATATTACGATCAGCAAAATATTGAGTTGCTAAATCACCAATTGGTAATTTTGATAAAACTATATTTGCACCAGTTTTAACAATTGATTCTAATTTATCAAAAATTATTTTCCATTCAGCATCAACAATTTCTTGATAATCTTTAACTTGATCAATACGAACTTCAGCATTATCTTTTTCAGCTTTTAATTCTAATTCAACATTTAAATTAAGAATCTTTGGATTTTCAAATCTTTTTGGTTGTTGTTCAAATCCAGCATATGAAAATGTTTTTTTAAATGCAACTCCATCTACAAAAATTGATTCTTCCATTGCACCTCCAGGTACTTTTTTAATTCCAATTAATTTTTCATCTAAATCTTCTTGATCTAAACTTAATACTGCATCAACAACCATTTTAGTAAAAAATTTAGAATTCCTATTAATTAATTTACTTGACATTGCTGTTGTAGCACATTTTTCTAATAATTCACGAAATTCATTATTATCATCATTTCTTTTAATTTCAATAGCTAATTCTTTAATTTTTGCAATAGCTAATTCGCATGCTTTTCTGAATCCTTTAGTGATAAAATGTGATGATACTCCATCTTCAATAAATGTTTTTGATTCTTTTAATAATTCTCCAGCTAATATAGTAACTGATGTAGTACCATCTCCAACTTCGGCATCTTGAGAACGTGATATATCAACTAACATTTTAGCTGCTGGATGAACTATATCTAATAATTTTAAAATTGTAGCTCCATCATTTGAAATAGTAGTTTTACCATTTGAACTTACTATTAAAATATCACTTCCAAATGGTCCCAACGTTGGCTTCAATGTATCTTGAATTGCCAAACAAGCATTAATATTGTTTAATATTTGTCCTTTTCCTTGTGATGAATCTGTTCCTTCCTTTAACACAACAATTGTTGGTGTCTGTGATGAAAAGGCCATTTCGTTCTCTATAAAATTTTCTTCTTCCCTTTTTTTTTCTCACTCTCAAAGCCTTCGTTGAGTTCCAGTTGATTAATAAAAATTTTAATTCCCAATCTTACACGACCTTTTTTTCACTATGTTGGGTGGTTACTTGAAGATGCCTCAAATCAAGCTTAATATGCCTCAATTAAAGGTTTTTAAATCCTTTCAAAGAAATATAGCTGGTAAAGGTCAAGTTCATTTATCAAATAGAAGAGTCATGAAGAAAATTAAAATGGGTAAAGCAAGACCCGCAATTTTTCATCAATTTGATACTTTGGTTGAATTAAGTGATGGTTCTGTAATAAAGAGAAGACTGCAAGCTCCAAAAGATGAAATTAGAATGATTACTGATCAAAGGAATAGTGAATTATGGAATCCAAATAGATCTGATTTAGCTACAAATGACTTGGCTACTGGTACAGTGAATAAGTTTAAGGCTAGATTTGCTGGGTTTGAAATGGAGGAGGAGAAGGGTGTTCTTGAGCTTTTGGGTGAGAATGCTGAGGTTATTAAGGGGGGGGTTATTTTTGATAAGAAGAAGAATAGAAGAAAATAAACTCACGAGCGATAGCGAGTGAGTTTATTGGTTACTTTTTTCACGAGCGATAGCGAGTGAATTTATTGGTTACTTTTACTCACGAGCGATAGCGAGTGAGTTTGGTGGTTACTTTTTTTCACGAGCGATAGCGAGTGATTTTGATGAATTCCCATTTACTCATGAGTCTGGTGGTTTCTTTTCCTCACGAGCGATAGCGAGTGAGTTTGGTGGTTACTTTTACTCACGAGCGATAGCGAGTGTTTTGAGCGATATCGAGTGTTTTCGAGCGATATCGAGTGTTTTCGAGTGTTTTCGAGCGATATCGAGTGTTTTCGAGCGATATCGAGTGTTTTCGAGCGATAGCAAGTGTTTTCGAGCGATAGCAAGTGTTTTCGAGCGATATCGAGTGTTTTCGAGCGATATCGAGTGAGTTTGATGAATTACCCATTTACTCATGAGTTTGACGAATTACCCATTTACTCATGAGTCTGATGAATTACCCATTAACTCATGAGTTTGGTAAATTCCCCATTTACTCATAAGTCTGGTGGCTTCTTTTACTCACGAGCGATATCAATTACCCGTTTACTCATTTACTCATAAGTTTGATGAATAACCAGCTTACTCACTCGCTATCCCTCGTGAATCGGCAATTACGAACTTTCCCTTTATTCAAACTAACAAGACACTCATGAGATACTTTTCATATCACAGACTCATGACAATCAGACTCAAATTTTAATTAATGTCCCACACTCATTCCCACGCTCATTCCCACACTCATTCCCACACTCATTCCCACACTCATTTTAATTATCACCAACTCCCTCTGTCTAACTGGCACTGTCAGACTCCCCATCACTCAACTCGTGAATGAGCTTCCAAATGAAAGAGTGATAAACTGTATATACGCACATTTAATTGAGTGCAACTAAGCATCAAGTATCAAAGCTGTAGCAAATTACGATGGTTCTATGATAATCAGATTCAAATTAGCTAATGAGTGGATCCATTGGGTACACTACATGATGCGAACAAACGAATAAACGAACATACTCATCACTTTACTTTACTACTCGCATAAGGCATAAGACATAATAGACTGATGTTATCAAATCATATACTTGTATCATACCATTTAGATTATATTCTTATATCATAATATTTAGATTATACTCTATGTATCATATAAATCGCCAGTGTGATTCCAATCGCTAGTGCTATTCCAATCGCTAGTTCTATTCCATATTTCACTCACATCTCACTCACATCTCACTCACATCTCACTCACATCTCACATCTCACTCACATCTCACATCTCACTCACATCTCACATTTTACTCACATCTCACATTTTACTCACATCTCACATCTCACTCACAACTCGCTCCGCTCGTTGTTCGCTTGTTGTTCGCTCGTTGTTCGCTCGTTGTTCCCTTGTTGTTCGCTCGTTGTTACTGCCGCCACGCATATAACCTCTCCAGCATAACGAAAAATACTCTTAACCATAGTCTCGGACAGCCAAAAAGGGTCTTCTGAATCGAGCAGTCACCAGCAATTGTTTGCCGTTTCTACCTCGCGTCCTAATGCGGATAATCCGATGTATTGTCTCATTTATAGCTATAAATATATGTAATTGGCTTGAGTCATTCCAACTCTACTTTGGCCTAGTGCCTTGGCATTTCATTCCAACTGTACTTTGGCCTCACTGGAGAGTATCTCAAAAATGTAGTTTGTTTGATTAGCTTCACTGTCACCTTTTCTCACATTGCCATTATTTGTTGCTTCACTGTTATTTTCTTCACTCTTCTTTCTCACCTCACTTTCACACACCATCTTTATAGCCTCCTTAACCGTAAACCCCAAAAATCGTAACTCTTCAACAATCCATTTAATCATGGCCCCATCTCTATCCTCAACAGCCTGACAAGCCATTATTTCCAAGCACTCCACCTTGGATGGGGTCTCCAATACTCGAATCAACCCGTTAAAGTCAAAAAGTCCAAGCAGGCCAAAGTCGATTTCACGCAAGTCACTCTTGACACTGTTGCTTTTATCCACCTTGATTTTGACCTTGTCGTATATAGATCTGGATAATCTGTTGTTGATGAATTTGGATGTGAACCGGATCAATACCTTGGTAAAGTCTTGAATCACAGGATCTGATGTGTTTAGAGTCAAAAACTTTTGATTCATCTCTTTAAAAAAATCATGATACATGTCAAGGTCTGCTTCGTTGGTTAAAATCTCCTCTAGGACGCTGATGTAAGCTAGTTTCAGGGTAGCAATCTCGGTTGAGGAGAGTAACAAGAGGCATTGTTCCAAGTTGTTTTGGATTAGGAGTTGTTTGATGATGTTGTTAAAGTCGGATGCGTTTAAGCCTGAGGTTGAAGAGAGTATCAATTCGAGCATTTTTTGTGAGTACTTGTCTTGTTTTTGATGGAGGAAGACCTGGAACAATGCCGATACTGTAGATCTTCTCAATGGGTTTTCAAGCAGTTTCATCAACACTGTGAACTCTTTTTGGTTTCTAATGCCATGATAAAGCAATAGCCAATCCACCACTTCACCATTGGTTTTCATGTCTTGAGTAAGTGAATGGTTCATGATGAATGTTGGATCTTTAACCAGATTTAACATATTCATTATGAATCGAATTTCATTTCCTTCAACCTTGTAATATTTCTTGAACATATCCAAAGCTGAGGCTTTATTTCCTTGATTTATATTTAACATGATCACCCTACGCAAAACCCCATTTAGTTTAGGGTTCTCTTTCACCTTTTCAAATACTTTAGCTTTTTCAAGCATGGTGAAGAAATGATTGACGTAGTAGACAAAGTTGTTATTTGTTAGGTAATGCAAAATCTGGATTAAGAATGTATCGTTAAAATAATCTATTGTGAAATCATCGATAATCCTTAATAATGTAAAGGAGTTATAGGCCAACACAGTGGGGTTATCATCCACCATGATGGCTTTCATAACCGAATCTATAGTGGTATTGTCAATTTCAATGTAATTCTCCTTTACTAAAGTTCTCATATATGAGGCGGCCAATAAATTGTCCCCTCCCAAAAGAGTTTGTAATACCAATAAATCAGCCCAATTCGACTTGCCTTGTATTTGGCCATTAGCCAACTTATCTCGTATCATGGGATGAAGAATATTTTCTTCATCTAGGTTTTTGAAGAATTTACTCACTTCATCAAGGTCTCCATTGATGAGCATCTTCATGGCATCATTCAACATTAGTGCTCGGAAAGACTTGGACCTTGTATATTGCTGATGTAGATATGTGATCATATCACTATTGATTAAAGGAAATTGCATCAAGTCTTGGAAGAGTGTGCTATCATATGCTTCGTAGAGATGCGAGCACTCGAGTGCTGACTTGCCATGTCCAGGAGCAAGCACTTTGTATGCTTTGGAAAGTCGTTGATAAACTTTCCATCGATCACTTTGTTGGATGTCTTTGATATCATTTAAGCTTTGTAAGCTTGGAGGTTTTCTTAGCTTTGAAAAGCTTTGTTTTGGTAGTCCTCGTATCATGATTTTCAGAGTGAGGGTGATGATTGGTTGAAATGGAGATGGCTATAAAATGTTATGTGTGGTTGAAGTGGTGGTT
This sequence comes from Kodamaea lidongshanica (nom. inval.), assembly GCA_030562865.1. Lineage (NCBI taxonomy): Eukaryota > Fungi > Ascomycota > Pichiomycetes > Serinales > Debaryomycetaceae > Kodamaea > Kodamaea lidongshanica (nom. inval.). The sequence continues at coordinate 104,420 of JAKUAJ010000033.1, read as the reverse complement.
GTAGTGGTTGTAGTGGTTGTAGTGGTTGTAGTGGTGGTGGTAGTGGTGGTTGTGGCTGTACCTTTCATGTACTGGTACCTTTCATGTACTGGTTATTCACAATAAAATTTGGTCAAACAATCACAAGTTTCAGCTCATTTCTCTTGAATTCATTCATTTTGTTCAAAATGTTCATTACATTGACACGAGGATTCATCCAAACTCCTTACAAAAGATGAAACCAACTACAAATGTTGGGGTCTTTCTATACAATTTCATTAATTTTTGCCAAGTTTCGCAGCCAAATTCCATAATTACAAAGAGTGACATATACAGAAACAATACAGTGTGAAATTCAAAGCAGTTTTACTTTGTTAGTAGTTCTGCTTTGGTAATCCGGCCCCACTTTGTTAGTACAGTCCCAGTTTTACTTGAAATGACAATATATATGTAATTTAAGGTTTATACAGTACACAGTGTGTCAATTATCGTGTCGCCCATTTTTCGCCCTACAACAATGTCAACCACCAATTATATCACCCAATAATTATATCACCCTACAACTATACCTCCCTATACCTATATCACCCTATATCCTACCCTCATTCTTTGTTGAGAACCCCAACAGCAAGTTTCTTATAATCTGGGGATAAAACCGAATAGTCAAAATACGAGAAGGTGCATATATGCGTGGAGGCACAAACACGCAACCTTTGTCAAACTAAACTAGGAATAATTGACGTGGATATTTTATTCACCAAAGGGTTGGCAAAGGGTTAAAGTAAGTGTAGGCGAAGGGTTAGGCAAAGGGAATCAGTCCACTTTCTTATGCATTGATATTATTTGACTCAAGCTTGCTATGAGGGTCCAAACCAGAATACTTGACAGGGAACTGATTGTTGAGATTTATGTTGTTACTTTTGATTTCTTGTGGTCCGCTCGTTTGCTCGTTTGGTCGTTCTCTTTTGGTCGTTCGCTCATGCTCACTCATATTCAATTCAAAGAAATGTCACTCACTCATAAAACTATTCTTAACTACATATTATAATTGCATGATATAATTAACTATACGCCACCATATGGTCATTACCAACCTTCAATATCAAACAACAACACAATCAGTAAGACCAAACCCATACATAATCTTCTCCACATGCTTACGAATCTTACCCCAATCTTGTCTCCTTTGAACAAACTCATAAATCTCCTCCTGACCAAATATCCCATTAAACTTAGACAAATCACTAACCAATTTCCCAATAGCCTTTGAGTCTGTTCCACTGATTAAATAAATATTTCCAACTTGTTTTAAAGACTCAAAAAGAGGAATAACCATACGTTTGTTAGCTTTGATGCGACTTTGTACAAATTCATAATACATGTTTAAATCGGATATTAAGCATGTTGCACCATTGACTGATATGGTACTTTTTTTTAAAGATTTAACAATAATTTGGAAAAACCTTTCTGCAATCTCTTGTTGAAATACTTCAACAATTGATTTGTCAGCACAATCAACCAATAAATCGATATTCTCTTCCAAGATATTCACAGCCTTTTGAGCAGTGGCTGTAGGTCCTATATTATTTGGTTCAACTGAAATGTATTCATATGGGGGGTAATTTTTATAAACGGATTCGATTTCATTAACTAACACTTCCAAACCAATATTCAAGCCATCAGCCACATAAGTATCGATTTGACCTTCCAATTTCTTTTTATGTTGTAAGGATGGGTTTAGTACTGAATTTTCAATTTTGATGATTTTTCTATTCAAGAGTTCTTCTTTATAAAAAATGTCCAACATTTGAATGATCAAGTCACCAATGTTGATCAACTCGAAAAAGAGTTTGATTGGTTTGTTGATGGACTCTTGATTATTTTGGTTGAATGTGAGTGAGTTGGGGTTAAATGTTTGGAGATATTTGATTGCTTTCACAAACCCGATTTTTATGTGGTCATTCCCAATCAGATCTATGGCGTGGATGAAGATTTCTTGGATACTTTGGTTGATGTCATTTTTGATGGAGTAGATGGTGAATTGATTGAACTTGAAAAGTCTTTCGATGGACACTTTGGCATCATTCAAAATGTTCAATACCAATTCCGGGTTCAAACTTTTATTGAGTGACTTGATATTCTCAGATAAGATCTTTGCTTTGATTTGAATTTCGTTCATGTCAACATTGTCTTGGTTAAAGATCTTTCTAAAGTTTGATAAAAAGTCATTTTTTGTTTCTGTCTTGGTGTGCTTTAAAATTTCTTCTGTAGTTTCAGTTTCCCTCTTTATTAATAAGTTGGACCAATTTTCGATTTCTTTGGTTAGGTTGGTTTTAAAATTCAATAATTCGTCTCTCATGAACTCTACTGCAAATGATTCATACAGCATATCAAGAAGTTCTAATGTTAGCGTTTTGTAGTTTTCTCCAAGGTTCACACTAGGAGTGAGGTTGGGGATAAAGTCATTGGTTAATCTCTGGTACAAGTATGGCACCGTTCTTAAATGCAAGTTTTTCGTTTTGGAAGTCTCGATAAGTACCATCAAGAGCTCCTTCAACTGGTTGGATATTAGTTCCTCAGACACCTTATACATCATGGGTATGGCTGGAGGGAAAATCAAGTCTATAATCGAAGACTCCTGGTCAAACGTATCAATGAGCTGTGTGGTTAATGCAGTGAATTTCTTAGTGTCTAAACTTTTACTTTCAACGAAAAAGCCTTCAGGGTCAAACTCGTTAAATAGGTCACTTTGGTCAAACACAGTCTTTTGAAGAAAAAAATCAATCAAGGTTTGATCATTCTTGAGTTCAATCAAGATCAAAACAAATCGTCTTGTAGTCTGGTAATCCTTTATGTCAAAGTGAACGTCCAATTCACGTAGCAATGCATTCTCGAAAACCTCGAATATGGAGATCAACTTTTCATATAGGTAGTCATCAACGTCGATTTTATTGTATATCAACAAGTTGTTTAGTATCTTGGCTTGTTCCTCTGGTGTTTGAAAGTCTTTAAAGATTTGAAGCCTATCAAATGACACATTGGATTTTAAGTCACTGTAGTATGGGTTCAATGTTTTATAGATCATGATTAATTGATACTTGGCAATCTTGGGTGCTTTCCAAATCGTATTTAAGCAGGTGAGTGGATTTTCAAAGGTGGAATAGTCCAATTCTCGTAAAGGTTTGGTGGGTTCCTTAGCATTCCTCCATAATCCCATCATTTCAAACCTCGAGATCCAAACCTTGGGATTGCTGACTGTCTTGTGGGTGTTTCGAGAAACTTGTTCAAAGGAGATTAAGTCTTGGATGAGAAGGTGTCTGGAGATTACACTGGCTACCAGTGTTGGCATTACATCGAGGTTGTAAACGTCGATATCTGAGTTCCATAGTACTTGGGCCATGTTTGTTTGGTGCGAAGCAGTAGTCAAGTATAGTGCTGCGAAGCAGTACTATACGGTATTTGCGAAAGTTTATAATTATTAATAATAGTGAATTAGTAAGAGCGATTATTAGAGATTGATAGCGATTAGTTGCGATTAGTAGCGTATAAGAATAGTATATTAATAGCGTATAGTTGCGAATATGTAAAATCACTTTTAGCTCTAAAATAATAGCTGAAAAATAGCGTTTTGGTGGCTATATCAGCATCTCCAAAGCACGCTATGAGTAAAGGTAATTTCAATCAACCAGCCACAATAGCGCTGCGAAGTTATTATAATAACCATATGTATTGATAGTATGTTGATGTCTTGATCAGCAGATTCACATCTGTATGGTCTAAGTTGTAGAATAGCTACATATCTTACTTGATAATACTTGATCATCATGGTCAGTAAGCATACGGCAAACCAATAACATGAAATCTTTAATTACATTGGTTTTGTAGCTTCACCCTTAAAGTATCATCAATATCAAGTCTTCTCTAACAGGGACACCACAGGGATAACCTAAAACAAAACAGTTTGCTTTAGCAAAGATTGCATACGCACAGGACTCTCTAATGTCAACTGTTTTTTTCTCTTCATTATCAGTATTTACAAGAACGTGGTAGCATTTGAAACGATAAACTAGATAAATTGGTTCTCAGTAACTTCTATAGCTCATACGTCAAAACCACTCAATCCCTAGATTCCACCTAGTAGAAATCTTATCCCTACATTAACCGAGATCACGTTCTACTCTTGAGCAAACAAGGTTGGCTTATTCAAAGTTGGTTTACTTTTTCGACAAGATCAAATGGGCTTTTGAGTGAGCTTGTATGGAATGGTTAATGTTAGAGAGATTATTATCATGAAATAAATTTGATTTCACCATTTTACTTAAATAGAGCTGAATACTTTTATGCCAATCTCAATAATCTGTGATTCATATACAAATCAATGGAATTAGAAATTCATGTAATAAAGAGCGAGCGAAGCAGTGATGAATGATATTGATGTCATGTTGATTTGATATTGATGTCATGTTGATTTGATTTTGATGTCACATTGATTTGATATTGATGTCATATTGATTTGATATTAATGTCATATTGATTTGATATTAATGTCATAATTATGGATACTGATGTGGATATGCTTGATATCCTCCAGCTTCGCAATGTATGTAATCAGAATAATCAAAGCAATTAGCTAGTGCGAAGAAACACTTGTATTCATGCTTAAATGAGATTAGGGTCTTTTGAAAATGAAGCAAGGGGACTAATAGTATGACCCCAAACTATAATTTTTTTAAGGGCGAAAGTCTGTGTAAGGGATTCTTAGAACCAATCTACAATATGCTGCGTAGATAAAACGAAAAGGTTATTAACAGAGCAAGGTGTACTGGACTGCATGCACGATTTAGTTACATTAGGGGTTGTAAAATGCCAGTATCACCATCCACAGCTTTGAAACTATTTTCTGAATTATTCACATATGCCAGGCGAAACTGGACTTTTTGAGTTCATAAACAGTTTGTCCACACAAGCCACAACCGTTTGTGAATATTCACGTTTTGTGCAAATCTTGTGAAGAGTTCTTTAGAAATTATTGCATAAGATCATGAAGAGTACTTAAAAAATCATTGCGTAAGATAATAAACTTTGAAGAGTACTTTAGTGTCAGAGTACCGCATCATAGATGTTCATTTAAAGACTCACATTCTATTTTCATAGTTTGATAAATTTGGATCAACTTTGTCGTATCAGGTCAAGGAGAGCAATCTTTGTAGAACATGGGTAGTGATCTCAAAGCTCTAGAGTTTTTTAGATCTCGAATCAGGAGAATAATCGAGTATCGTAATTGATATTTTATCAAAAGAATTTAGAAATGTCCATATATTGGCTTGACCAGGTGAGTATTGTCGGCCCAAGAATGAACTAACTCACTCACTCTAGGTGTTTCGTATTTCTTCGTTCCATTCGCTACTCACGAAAAACCATCTGTTGGCTCGTTCGGTCGTACAAGAACATACTCTGATTAAATTGTCACACTGTGATGAATGGTTTATTAATGGTTATGATTGACTATGATTGACTATGACTGACTATGATTGACTATGATTGACTATTACCGATTGACTTTTATTTTGACTATTTTGGTGATTTAGTGCACTCAATTCACTACTGTCCCTTTTGGTTTTATACATGGCTGTTCTGTTTCACAGAGCATTAGTCTCGTTCGTTAATAACAAGGTGAATTTGTGCTGCTCACTCGAGAACTCACGTACCCACGCAATTACTCAGTCACTCACGCACACTCTCACTCACGCACACTCTCACTCGCTTCGCTCATCACTCGCACTCTCACTCACTCACTCACTCACTCACTCACACACTCACACACTCACTCACACACTCACTCACACTCATTCCCGCCCACACTCACTCACTCTCACACACACACACACACACTCTACAAATAATGTAAAACACCCTCTAATGACGCCCAAATACAAAGCACCCAAAAGCAACCTTTCAAACAAACCAACAATCACTGTGCAACATCAGTTGGTCAGTCAGTTGGTCACTCATCGTACTTTAAAAATTGGCTACTCACTCAGTCGCACTCACTCACTCACTCACTCACTCACTCACTCACTCACTCGCTTCGCTCGTTTGTTCGTTCGTTCGCTGTGTAGTTGAAACCACCATAAAAAGTATAAGGTTACTTGAAATCAAAAATGTTGCAATCAAAATAAAAAATGCCACTCCTTTGAAAGAGGGTGTTACGATTTACTCGTTCCAAAGAATTCGCTACTCACTCACTTTGCTCGTTCCAAAAACTTCGCTACTCACTCATTCGAAAAACCATCTCTTGGTTTAGTTACTCACTTTGCTCGTTCGGTGGTACAACATACATACCGGTACTTAATATACACTCTAATTGAATTGTCACACTGTGATAAGTGTTTTATTAATGGCTATGATTGACTATGACTGAGTATGATTGACTATGGCTGACTATTACTGATTGACTTTTATTTTGTCTATTTTGGTAATTTCGTGCACTCAATCCTGTCCCTTTCGATGGCTGTTTCATTTTCTGTTTCACAGAGCATTAGTCTCGTTCGTACAAGGTGATCTTATTGTACTGCTCACTCACTCACTCACTCACTCACGCAATTACTCAGTCACGCAGTCAGTCAGTCAGTCAGTCAAGCACTCACTCACTCACTCACTCACTCACTCTCTCACTCACTCACTCACTCACTCACTCACTCACTCACTCACTCACTCACTCACTCACTCTCTCACTCGCTTCGCTCGTTCGTTCGTTCGGTCGTTCGTTCGTTCGGTCGTTCGTTTGTTCGGTCGCTTCGCTCGTTCGGTCGCTTCGCACAATTTCAAATATTTCATCATGAGAATCCATAGAAGCATACCCCAATTCCAACAAATACTACGACTATCCACACCTCAAATTACCAAGTTCAAATTCCCCTACATCCAGGTACGATTGCAAAGTCATGGAAAACCTTTATACAACCTAGAACGAAAAGTATCCAACTTTTTGAGAAATATATTTCAGGACGAATCAAGTGAAGAGATCCTCATCCCAAGCCAACTTAAATCTGATTTGGATAAGATCTTGGATCCTAATCACAAGATGTTCACGGCATTATCATTCAATACCAGTTTTGTGGATCCCAAGGTGTATCTACAATTATATAACCAAGTGGGTAGTCAGATTGATACCAATGTCAAGACTTTATTATTCAAAAAGCTTCTTTTCATGAATGAATATAGAATGTGTTGGGACATTATACTCGAGAGCTATACGTCAATCAACGATTTGGAGGATTTTTTGGACTTGGCTTTTATTTCATTTCGTCAGCATGATAACCTTTACTTTGGCCCATTCAACTTTTTACTGGAATTTTTCATCCAGAGTGAACAAAGTCCTCTGGTGAAGAGTTATCTTGTGGATACTTTGAGGAGTCGATTTGAAGTGGATCCCTTATGGATTGATGTTTTGCAAGGAATGAGTACCCTGGGATTTACACAAGAGGGTATGAGTATGTCAGAGGGTATGTTGCGTGAGGTTGATTTTTTTAAAAAAAGTGCTAAGAACGATGATAATGATTTGAAAATTAAATCCGATTCACATTCAAATGATCATTCTAAAAACGTTGGCCTCATAACAATAAACCCACTTTACAATTTATTAAATATGAACCATGAAATTGACTTTACAAAGATTTATAAATATCCCGGGTGGTTAACACTGATTAGAAGATTCGGTCATTTGGAGAAAGTGCCGGAAAATATATTTATGGATCCAAAAGTCAATCTAAATACATTGGACATCATGTACTTGCTTGATTCAAAAGTACACCCATTCACACTCTATCAGATTTACATGAAACGGTTCAAAAACAAAAATCCAAACAAGTATGTAATCAACCAATTGTTGTTGGGTACAATCAAACTCAAGAATATTAGCCAAGTGGAAACTATTTATTTCAAACACTCACAGTTGATTGAACATACGATATCAATAGATGCATTAAAGGTGATTTTCATCAACGACCAAAAGGCACCCATTTTCAACCTCAAAGTAAAGGAAGAAGACATGTTGGCGCTCTTTGAAGAAACCAAATTCAAACACAACATCCATGAGATACTCGAATTGATTGGGAAATGCCAAATGTATAATTATAAGAAATGCACACGATTCTTGATGAATCTCGTGAATTTAGAAAATTTCCAACCTCATCAAATTATCCACTTCCATCAACTTCTCATTGAATGTACAAAATCCAAGCAATTGCTTCTCGAAAGCTTTCGGTGTCTTTGTTTAAGAACAAAACTCATGGATCAACCCACCTTGGATATGATGATGAATAAACTCTTGAGTCTATTGTTCTTGGAGAAAATCTTTAAAAGAGAAGCCCCAACAAATCAACACTTTCATTATGATATCCAAAGATATATGTTTTTAGCCAATCAATCAGAAAAGGCACAAATTCACAACTACTTCAGAGCTTTAAGCCAAACGTTATCTTTACTCGACTCACCCCAAAGTAGTAAGATACTTAATATGATGAATAAATCAGTGGAACAAAACAAAATCATAGCATCTGCATACGGGAAAACATACCTCGTCAACCACTTGATCAAGGACATGGTACGCTTCACCTCACGAATCAACTTAACCCAAGCCATTCTTAAACTTCGTGAACTCAAATCATCCTTGGAATTCGAATGCCCCATCATCGAAGCCCAATTACTAAAACTATTGGTGGCTCATGACCCAAACAACGCAAACAAACTCTTGATTCATTACGCAAATAAAAAATACCTCATTTACAACAAGCTAAAATATATCATATCAGGTCTATTATCCTCCAAAATCCTCACAAAAGACCAGAAAATCCAATCCATCCACCAATTCACTTTAAACCTTAGAGATTATGGCTACAACCATAAACTAACCCAAATGACTGCATACGGCATCTTGGACCTAGTGTCCAGATCCAAAATATTTAACCAAAACCAAGACAATTTTCACAACCAAGACAATTTTCACAACCAAGACAATCTTCCCAACCAACAACAACAACAGCAACAGCAACCCGCGCTCTCTCAAAACTCAAAATTGTTGGCCCTGGAATTAATGCAAGCAAACCCAGCGTTGCGCCGCCCAGTCAAAAGGGCCCTCAAAAAATTGAGAAGGATTTGAGCTATATAGAGACTTATTTCTTATTTAGATTTGGTAAATTGAAATTAAATATGGATTTATAAAAGTTGGTAGTGCGAACGCCAATGTATTGGTTTAGAAAAAAACAATTGGCCGTGAAACAAAAATTAAGTAACCCATAATCACTATGAGTGTAAAATCCTATGGTGTTACTGATCCCATATCTACTGCAAACCCTACTCCGAAAGAAAACAGCTTAAATGATACTCTTATATCGGAACTAAAGATGCGCGGATCTTTCGAAAGTGAAGCAGCTACTAAGAAGAGAGTGGAAGTTCTTCAACAGTTTCAAAAGATGGTTCAGGAATTTGTTTTTACGGTATCAAAGAATAAAAATATGTCTGATGGTATGGCAAAAGATGCTGGTGGGAAAGTATTTGCATATGGGTCATATAGGTTGGGTGTATATGGACCAGGTTCAGATATTGATACGTTAGTGGTGGCTCCGAAGCATGTCACGAGAGAAGATTTCTTCACAGTTTTTGAACCAATTTTACGTAGAAGACCTGAACTAGAAGAGATGACAGCTGTACCTGATGCATATGTCCCAATTATAAAAATAGAGTACGATGGGATATCGATTGATTTGATTTTTGCCACATTGAACGTTTCCCGTATTCCTTTAGATATGACTTTGGATGACAAAAACCTTTTAAAAAACATGGATGAAAAAGATTTGAGATCATTGAATGGTACCCGAGTTACTGATGAGATCTTACAATTAGTTCCTAAGCCGACAGTGTTCAAACATGCATTGCGCTGTATTAAGATGTGGGCCCAGCAAAGAGCAATTTATGGGAATGTCTTTGGTTTTCCAGGTGGTGTTGCATGGGCCATGTTAGTTGCGAGAATTTGTCAATTGTATCCTAATGCAGTCAGTGCAGTGATAGTGGAAAAGTTTTTTAACATATACACAAAATGGAGCTGGCCTCAACCAGTACTATTGAAACCCATAGAGGATGGTCCGCTTCAAGTGAGAGTTTGGAATCCTAGACTTTATCCACATGATCGTCAGCACAGAATGCCTGTAATTACACCTGCATATCCGTCCATGTGCGCCACCCATAACATCACATCATCTACCCAAAAAGTGATTTTGTCGGAGTTAGAAAGAGGTTGTGAGATAATGAATCAACTCAAGTTGGGTAAAAAAAGTTGGGGCGACCTTTTAGAAAGACACGACTTCTTTCACCGCTATAAGTTCTACCTTTGTGTGGTCATCGCCACTGTCTCCACAGATGAAGAGCACCTTAAATGGATAGGTTTGGTAGAAAGCAGATTACGTCAACTCGTCTTAAAACTCGAAGTCACGGAGGGTATTGATCTTGCTCATCCATATGTAAAGGAGTTTAGTGACAAGTACTTGATTGAAGAAAACACCCCGGATGCCATTATTAATGCATACGGTACTCTTCAAGGGGAGCCATTTTTAGCAAATTTAGCAAAACCTTCATCTGAGGATTCGGAGAAAAAACAGATACATCTTTCCAAACTTTTCGTGGGACTAAATATAAATCTTTCGAAAGCAGCAGGACAAGAAGGTGCCAAGAAGCTTGATATTCAATATCCTTGCTCCGAATTTTACAACTTTTGCAAAGGATGGGCCACTTACAATGCGGAGATACATCACATCCAAATTAAGACCGTTAAATTATATGACCTTCCCTCTGATGTTTACATTGAGGGTGAAGATAGACCTACCAAAACCAGTAAGAAAAGGAAAAAAGATACGACAGTAGATCAGTTAAAAAGGCCCAAAAGTATTGTTTCCTAAATATTTTTGCATTAATAAATGAAAGATTGGATTTCAAAAATAGCTTATATTTCTATTAGACTAATTGTTTAGATAAACGTCCTCGACGAAAGCACTCTTGCTCTCGAAAGCAAATGGCCATCCCAGATTTCCAACAAAATTGGTTGTGGTATTAGCGGGCTCAACAATGTTGCTCTCGAAGTTTCCTAATTTCAATTGCAAGCAGAGCCAGTCCACAAATGATAAATTCACAGGATGCAAATTTCTGTAAATAAGGGCGCATTTATGCCAATAATCCTTCTGTGTTTCCCTTTTCCACAAATTAGCCAAAATACCAGACAAGGCTCGCTGGTGGTCAGCATTAGCAATCGATCTACAATAAAATGACCTAAAAGCCAAAAAGCCATTGACACGGCTAGATCGTACCGTCTTTTTCTTAACACGCTTCTCTGTTGAGCACGGTAAGCTTATTGAGTTGAAAAGAAGCAATACCTCTCTTAGCTCAGCAGAAGGTTGAGGAATCGGATCTAATTTATTTATCGTGTAGACATCATTTTTTGGACAGGAGTTAGGTTCGGACTTGAGATTTTCGACAGTAACCCTGAACCTAGTGACTTGTGACTTTGGGAGCTTCGATTTCTTGATGGTTGGCATACAAAATGATATGTAAGATGAGTTTAAGTGGGAAAATTTAACAATTCTTTCACAATAGAATATAATCAGATGTGGTAATTTAAAATGTGGTGATTTAAAATGTGTAAATTTATTTCTTATATACAGGAAAATATTTAACTGTATATCCCTTGCGTGATCAATTGAAATTGATCATATAGTCTAGTATACATGCTTCCGATACTCTTACCTATAAGAGTATCCACAAATGCTTCGGCGTCGTCATCTGATAAATTGGATTGCAATCTCTGTTTCAAAAGAACACTAGTATTTTCGCCATTGTTGAAGCATGGTAAAGCAGAATCCTTTTGCATCAATTCAACAATACTGATGATTTGATCGTGTTCATTTCTCAATGCCATGAAACACTTCTTGCAGAGATCCACAAATTTCAAGTAAGGTGCTCCTGTTATTCCTCCCATTAGATCAACATACTCACTAGTAAGCTTGAATGGTGCTGCCTCAAAGCCAACACTCCCTGGCGAATTTGACAAAAGAAAGCCAAAGTCTATATGTATAATGTGACCTTCGTTGTCAATCATGATATTACCATTATGTCTATCTTTAATTTGCAAAACATAACATATTATGGAGTACGCAGCCAAACTTTTCGCAAAGTTATCCTGGGCCACTTTGTATTTAACCGAGGTAGGTGACCCATATATCTTCAAGAAGTAGTCTTGTATGGTGAAAATTCTTCCTTTAGAATTTTCACCATTGGATATAGACATTTCGGTTAACGATTTCTTGATCGAATGAACAGACATGGAGTTTGTAATGGTTTCCACAAGACCAGTATTGGCACTGGTGATCAAAATTTTCATTCGCTTGGTCCAAACTCCTATATTATTTTTTTTCCATATGTTAGACATCATCTGAATAAGTTGACATGCAAAGGCTTCTTGAGGCAAATCATCACCATTCTTTGCAATTACGGAACAAAGTTCCCAGTTTTTAAGATGGCCATAGATGCTTGAGCTACGAATTCTTTGCTTTTTGCTGTTCCAGTCCTCTGCAAGTTTAAAGTCATTTTCCAATTTTCTTTCTCCAGCATCAGGCTCCACACCAGTAAGTTCATTAAGTTTTTCATAATTGAAAGAGTCAAATTGATTTTGTAGTGCGATCATTGACTCAACAATCCGAGATCTGATAGCTGCTGACTGCTCTGAGTTGGATTGTCCAGAGCTATCAAGTTGTTGAAGCATCACAGATGCTATTCTCATTTGATCAGCTAAATCTTTGGTCTCCGATATAGTCACATTTTTTGGAGCCAGCGTGTTATTCTCAATTTGGTCAGCTGCGTTTCGTTTAGGGCTATTTATTTTGAGTTTGCTTAGATCATGCGTTGAATTTCTGGCTGATATAACATTTAATTCACTCAAATCAGTTTCAGTATCAAAATCAAGTTTAAGGTTATTCGCCGATATTTCATTTTCATTAGACACTCCATCTAAGGAACTTAAGTAATCTCTAGAAATATCAGTAGCTTCGTCAACTCTCTGTTTGTCTTTTGAGTTAATTTTATGCTTACTCTTTATAATTCTTTGGTTTTGCTCACTAAATGGATTGAAGTCCATTTCATCACTCAAGTACTCAATTAACAATAAGAAGGGAACTCTTTCGGCAGAATTCAAAACGACTGCTTCATTAATGTTTAATTTCAATATTTTATGATATTTTTTGTTTTTAGTACTAGTGACAGGGAGCAATTGAGGAATATCAATTTCCGAGGGAAGAAGGGTATCGTTTATAATCGAAAGCTCTGCCCGCAATGCAGATAGCCTGGCTTGTGCTGGAACTTGAGACAATCTCAATGAAACATTTTGTAACGACATCATGAATTCTGTTTCTTTCTTAGCATAGTTCACCTGCAAAACTTTAATAAGTTGGCTGTATGAGGGCATAGATCTTTGTAAATTATGCAGGGATATCACTCTTCCATGCGGTGTATGAGTGCGTACAGATGGGATTTCGAATTCAGATTCGCTCGGTGAGGTGTATGGGGCAAGCTCGTTTTCATCTACTTTTGATAGATCCGGCAAAGAATGAGTATTCAAGTTATATGTCTTCTGTGGCGAGATTTTCATGGTTTTTGAGGACTGGGATTCCTTGTTTGAATTATATCTTAAACTCTTTTTAGATTTTATGGTTGTATTGATTTTTATTGATTGCTCGATATCTGAGTATACTTGCTGACTGATTTGATTAATTTCTGTAGAAATTTTAGAGCTTGAAATCCTATTTTCAGACTTAGAATCGGGCTCCTCATCTGTAGTGTATGCTTCAGATTCATCAGACAGTAATCTTGATGTTTTCTTTTTATTTTGAGGTAATCGAGGAACCGACGCCGACCTCTGGTGTTCATAAGGTTTCTTTGACTGCGGATTATTAGACTCGTCATCAGATACTGAAATGGCTTCGGAGGAGATTCTTTGATTTTTCATTGTGAGGTTTCTGGTTAATGACTTTTGAAAATTGGCAAGCTTGAAAACGAACGATTTCTGTTGGTTTCCTTGAGATTTTATCATAGGCGATATATATTCGTTGATACTCGGTATAGCTGTAGAGGCCGCGATGGCACCACATAACACAATAGATGGCTTGAAATTTTCCCTGAACTCCACTGTCTTGGCCTGTTGTTCGTTTTCATTAAACAAAATATCTTGAAGTTTATTAGTGAATTTTCTAACAATTTGAAATGAAATTGAATCCGGTTCATTTCTTAATTCGAAAATGAAGGACTGTAAGTTCCAAAAAACGATCAAGCTGAAGTGGGAGTACTGCGTACAATAATCAATTAGAAAATCTTCTAGTGCCATAGATTCACTTTCAAAGCTAACAAGCAATTGAACTAACTGAGGAATGAAGAACTCAATTTCATCATACTTGAAAGAACGAAGCTTTTTGACCAATAAATGGTGTATTCCAATATTGTCACAATGTTTCCTAACATAATTTATACATTTGAAGACGCTGAAATCTTTGGAATTGATTTCCTTTAATAGTGATTCATTCTCCATTTGTTTTATAAAATCATTAACAAAACACTTGTATTTCTTAACTAAGCTGTAAGATTTGAGTAGTCAACAAATTTCTTGCTCGGATATGCAGTCGTACACCTGTTCAAAAATATATGCAGTCTTCACGCAATTATTTACTATTCGTTTATTTGTTTACCAAGTGCAAGACCTATCCAATAAAATATACATAGAATATACAATTAAAAATTAGAACGACATATTTATTAGTTTATTATCTAGAGGACTAACACAGCTTTAAGCCGCTGGGGTTTCAAGATCTTCATTAGATTGCCCAGGTAAAATTGGATAGATGTCAAGAATAGACTTTGTCAAGACTTCTGGCTTGTCTTTCAAATTGAAATTTTGATTCACTACAAGCTCAACATCTGCAAGATGGGCTTCCGATTCATTGACTGGTCTAAATAACTTAGGTTGAAAATCTACACCATCTTCAACACGTTTCTTCGCCTTAAGTCTTTGTTCATCTTCCACTTTTTTCTTTTCAAACGAGGCTACATCGTGATCTCTCTCAGCCAATCCCTTAATAGTAGCTTCCCATAACTTTCTAGACTCGTACTCCCATTGCTCCTCCAAAGGTCTTGTCTTTCCTTTATTTAAAACGGCGGTTTTTGAATCAAATAACACTGAGCTCTTTGACGTTTTTAAATCTTTAATGCTCATGACTTCGTCCCATTTACCTGTAATAGAAAATAATTCTTCGCCAGTATTGGTGTTCTTAATGATACCTTCAATTTCATTGTAGCCACCATAAATGAATCCTTTTGTTTTGAAATCTATATCAGCTTCAAAACCAGTTTGAGAGCACTTAATATACATATGATCACCTAATTCCATTTTTAATTTCCCAAATAATATTCCCCTGCAGTACATGTTGGGTTGATTCATCACGTAGACTTCGTTGTCCCTTTCTCCAAGAGTTACATGACCCCAACCTTCCATTATAGCAGCAGAAGAATTACCTAAAAACTTGGACTTTGGTACAATCTGCCCATCAACTCTTATGCGCAGTTGGGGTACCATGTAGAAGTAGGAAGATTTTGGAGGGTGATGTGAAGTTTGCTCCGAAATATAATAAGCTTTATTATCGCCAGGGAGATCGTCCCAATAGCAGGTGAACACCTCTCCTAACACTGGATTCAACGGCTTCTTTACGGCCTTTGGTGTAATGTGCCAACTTCCCAAGTACCATTTGAGTACCAGGACAAACCTTTCCAAAGGATCATCAGTGGCATTTGCTTGAAGTAGTAATTCTGGCATTTGGAAGAAATTGGTGATTCTTTCGAGCATAGACTTCTTCTCAAGGATAAATGTTGGCAAAGATATTCTCGTTAAGTCACAACCTGGTCTCAATTGAGATATAATACCATACAAAATTGACAGACCCTCGTCATCCACTTCATCAATATCATCCGTATTCTCGTCCACAGTACTTGTATCATTAGCTTTCTTTGAGTCATTTGGAGAGGCTTTCTCGCCAAATGACATAATTTTTAGTTTGGAGGTTATACCCATATTGCTGACAATTTTAAAGTAATTTTGTTGGTACTCCAAGTCTACTAAATTGTTCTTCTGCACGACCAAATGTAGCTTGCTCATATACATATAATTGATTATTACACAAAATTAGAACATTCGATTATTGGAAAAAGGGATGTCTGCAAAAACTGATGAGTAAGAAGTGTAATGAATATCCCTAAATTGTATAAAAAACAGAGTGGGTTCCATAAAGAAAATATAGCGCTATTTCTTTAAATGATTGAAAAGTTACGTTTCATGATGCTAGAAATGCAAATGCATATCACAGCAGTTCTCACATCACCAACATTTGATCCTGATCGGATTAGAGTGGACATTGAGTTCCACACTAAATTTATTGACAACGTTGCATGCACTAAAACTGACTTTCCGGACAGAACCACGCTTGAGGCTATTTTCCAAATTAGGAGGCTTGCATCGTGTCTCCGTAATATGGTGCTCGAAAGAATTAACTTACAGGAATCTGTAAGGAAACATTTGGACATTGAGGAGGCGAAAATTGAAGAAACCTCCGAAGTTGGTCAAAGCCTGGGTAGCTCAAAAAGAGTTTCTCGGTCTTTTCTGAGATTAAGCGTCTCCCAAGTCAAAGTCTTGGAAGCTTGGTATTCAGATAATATATTGCACCCATATCTCAAAGACAACGCTATACTTGAGCTTTCAACTCAAACCGGACTATCATCTAAGCAAGTGAGAAATTGGTGCGTATGGACTTTTTAAGCAGAAGAAATACTAACTATAATAGGGTATCCAATAGGAGAAGAAAAGAAAGGTCTACCTCTGTAAGTAAAGGCCTTGAATTTTTGTTGAAATAGATAATTAATCGTCCTAGGTATTAAACAGAGTGTAATATTAGTATACATGCATTTATGAGTAAATTTTTAGCACCAAGCATTCCAAGCTCTTTTGTAGAGGGGCATATTTTTTTTATCCAAGATCTCCTGTTCCAATTCTTTTTGGAGGAGTTCGCGATCCAAGTTAGCTCTTCCAGTGTTCAAGTCGATGTCTTTTGCGGAGATGAAGAAGTTCCAGTTTCTGGAGTAAATTTTGTGGCCAAAGTAGAAGATCAAGAGGATGATTCCTCCCAAGTAGCTTTGGAAAAAGTTTTTAGCGTCTGGTTTGGAAGCTCCCACGGGGTATAAGCCTATCCAGAATTGGAGGCCGAGGACTGCCAACATAAAGAACATTGTGTAGTATGAACCCCAGATGCCTGAAACCGCTGAGAAGGCCAAATCTTTAGGGGATTGACCTTGTACTCTTAAAGCGTCACGGAACCTTATATGGCATAAACCAATGTTAAACCATGAAACCACTGTAGCCAATCCGGTTGTACTTAATAACCAAGCAAAGACTTCACCTTGATCTCTATAAGCTGAGAGGAAGCAAAGGAGACCAAATATAGCAGATAATCCGAGACCGGTTAAAGGTCTACCTTTACGATCCACATAACCAAAGAATTTAGGACCCAATCCTTGAGCAGCCATTGCTTGGACTGTACGAGAACATCCATACATTGAAGCATTACCAACGGATACAACTGAGATCAAGATGACAGCATTAAAAACAGATGGGAGACCTCTAATACCTCCATTTGTAATTGCAATGACAAAAGGAGAAGCGGAAGCATCAGAAGAACTTGCACCCAATAACTGTGGAGAATTTGAAGGTACCAATAAACCAACAAAAGTTAAAGATAAGAAATAAAAGATAAAGATTCTCCAAAATATTTGACGGACAGCTTTTGGTAACACTTTTCTTGGATTATCAACTTCAGCAGCTGCAAGACCCACCATTTCAGTACCAGCCAAAGAATATGAAGCAGTTACAAAACAAGACGCCACCCCTTTAAAACCATTTGCAAAGGGACCAGTTAACCTCCAATTCTTAGCACCTATGAATTCACCAGTTGGACCACCACCAGCAACTAATACAACCCCAAGAATAATAAATCCACAAATTGCAACAATCTTAACCAAAGTTAAACATACCTCAGTTTCTCCATAACCTTTTACACCAAATAGATTAACACTTAGAATGAAAAAATAAAATATAGAAACCCATGCTACCGGATTTATATCTTTATTCCAATATGTGATACACATAGCAGCAGCCACCAATTCCAAAGGGAAAACCATAAGCCACATTAATGCATAATTCCAACCAATGGCAAACCCCCATGATGAATCCACAAATCTAGTTGCAAAACTTGAAAATGCACCATTCACAGGAAATGCAATACATAATTCACCTAATGCATGTACAGTACAAAAAACCATAGTACCAACCAAACCCCACGCAATTAATAAAGCTGCAGGCCCACCAGTTTTTAATGCTTGACCAGAACCAATTAGTAAACCAGTACCAACAGATCCACCAAGTGCAATCATTTGAATATGTTTATTAGATAATTTCTTATGCAATGTATTTTGTGAAGACCCGAGGTTAGCACGTTCAACATCAGTCATATGTTGAGTTTCAATTGTTGTGGGTACATTCTCTTCCTGAGGTTTAAATGAATCTTTGATTCTCTGCCAACGTGAAGCTTTTGGTTCAGAGTAATTTGATTCATAATTGGATGAAGCCTTGTCCGATACACTTTCTGTTGAATTGACTTTAGACATTTTGCACCCAAATCCTTGTTCTTCTAAATCTCTAAATCTAAGTTTGGGGATGATTCAAATCAACTTCTAGCTTTGTATAATTTATTTCTGAAAAGATTTCACTTCCTTCTCTTTATATATATATGGCACTTCATCAACTCCATCCAAGAAATTTTACACCACTTTGTGTCACCAGCCTTAGCAAGTGAAAGAAGAAACGATTAGCATATAGAATACATGACATTGGGGGAGGAGAACTCATTACACAGCAACACCGCAGCACCGCTGAGTAATCACAAACAGCCAATATAGGGACTGTTTTTTTTTGGCTTCATCATGAGGTTAAAATTCGCTTTCCATGGCTGCAATGTCTAAAGTTTCTTCCCTGCGTTTTGATGCCGAAACCGGCGCAATATAAGCGAAGAAAAAAAAAATTTACATAGCCCTGCGGAAACTTTTCAGTGCGTATTGTTAAGCCCGAAGTCTATTGTGTGTTTAGCGATTATTGTTTGTTGAGTTTATTGTGTGGATTCAATGGTGGTGGTGGTTACGACTAGTTATGACTACTTTGGTTGAATTTCATGAATAATGATTGTATGGGCAAAAGCTTACGTTGGCATAGTGGATTTTTTTCAAGGGTCCATTGGCTGCGAAAAGAGCTTACGGCGTGTTCAGTGTACGTCATTGATGATTGGTATAATGGCGCTTTCATGATAATTACATTACAATAAACTATCAAGATTACTCCTACAAAAGTTTATACGTAATAACTCAAAGTGCATACACTGAAACGTAGTATTCGTAAACTCCATATACTGAACAATATTACTCAGTCCATATACTGAACGTAATATTCGTAAACTCCATTGGTACCATCCATCAATATTCTCACACACTATGTCAAACACTCTGAAATAATCTGATCAACCAAGGTTAATGGATACGCAGGTCCATACCCATGACACAACTCATTTCCCTTCAACTTGTTAATCACCTCCTGGATGTTCAACTGTTCATCATCCAACTCATATTCCTCAGCTTTGATTTGAAGATAATCCCATAAGGCTCCGATGGCCAAGGTCTTGACCCCCGTGTCAGGACTGTTGTACACCGTGTGCATTTTCACAGAGTCCACCTTGTGGTTTGTATCGCCAACCATTTTATCGATGAATTCGTCGGTGGACTTGGGAAAGTAAAACCTGTCAGCTTGCGTGGGCGAGGCTTGGAACCCAATCAGATTGGAGGTACTACCTCCTTTTAAAAACTCATTTTCTGTCAGAATACTTATGTTTTGCTGACGTAGGAGTTCCAATTGTTCAGCCAATTTCTGGCGTTCTTCTTGTGATTCCAATAGTTTGGCCTCCAATTCTTTAAGTTTTGTCTCTTTACGTTCTCTGAAAGCACGTTGTGCGGCCCTATTCTGGGCCTTCTTTTTGATCTGAAGCTCTTCTTCGGTTAGTTCCGAGTCATCCTTGGACAAGAAGAACAAATCTTGATCTTCTTGGCTGCTTTTTTTGATTTTATTTTTCTTGGGGTTGGTACCTTTGGGTGAAGGTGTTTTTTTCTTATCATCTTCCATATTGTGGGGTGAATGTATGTTGGATGATATGTCTGATCCTGATGCTGATGTGTATGGTTTGGCTTGGTGGCCATAGTTGATCATTTGTGGGGTCTGGTACAGGAGGTCCCCATGTTGTTTGTAGACTGCCTCCCCTGTTTGATTATATTGATTGAAATTCTGGTTACCATACATTTTTTGTTCAAGGTTGTAGTTTTCATTCTTGATTGTATTGTACATGTTTGTTTGATGCTGCTGTTGTTGCTGTTGCTGTTGTTGTTGTAAATTCATTGGATTACCAAACTGTTGTGCATTAAACATATTCAACGTCTCCCCATTCATTTCAAGTAAATCATCCTCACTGGGTACAGAGCCTGGGTTTGCAAAGATTTCCGGGTGAGCAGGAGACATTATATTGTTCTCTTGGTTGCCCCATGACATGTAGATGTTGTTATTCCCGTTATCAAAAGCCATGGCAATTTGTTAATTTAATTTTTTACGAACCGAACGAGCGGAGCGAGTGAGTGAGTAGAGAATTAGATAACGAACGAGCGAGTGAGTGAGTAGGGAATTAGATAACGAAGGAGCGAAGCGAGTGAGTGAGTAGCGAATTCAAACTAGTGTTGGCCAATTCAAACTAGTTGGCGAATTCAAACTAGTGTGGACACAATATATAATTATATAGGTGCCACCCGATTCTGTTCACCAGAGTTGAGCTGATTAGTTTTAAGTAATGGTGAGGCCGAAAAAGTGGTTTGCCTATATGAAGAAAACTGGAGTGAGTAGCAAATGATTTGAATATTTCACATACTTTAACTCCATAGTTTGAGCTACATACATAAATGTCATAATATTAACCAACAATCGCTATGACATCTTAGTACTAATTAGGAAATTGCCCCTAAGTTCAGATTGTTACACATTGTTTGTGGTTACATGTGATGCAACAAATTTTTGAATAAGCGAGCTTTGCGAGTGGTGAATAACAATTGTTATGGCATTATCTCATAATACTGAGTCAAAGTTAGTATAGTAATTATCACTACCCTTGTTATAATATTATCAATCACTATTAATCTTAAAGTCCACTATTGTACTCGCCTTCGCATCAGTGTCTTTTTGCCTATTTGAGTGTCATTTGAAAGAATCTCATAGTATATATACTTGAGTAATACTGAATTTTACTAGCTAGAAACTAGACACCAAGGATCATAGAATGAGTTTAACATATGAGTTCAGCTATGTAATCGACTGAATTGTACCATCTGCAACTTGGACTGAATTGTACCATTTGCAACTTGGACTGAATTGTACCATTTGCAACTGTCCAATACAGTGCTAACTCGCTTCTCTTACGAAGCTATTTGTGATTGTGTAAACATAGTATTGTAAAAGAAAACCCATGAATTATGTTAACGATACATCAGGATTTAACATATTGGTTCCATTCATTTTGTTTCGTCTTTAACCTTTATTTCAATATTTAGCAAATAAATAACCAAAATAGTCAACTTGTTTACAACCATACACATATGCAACTTGAAATAACAGGTGCTTTGCTTTAAAATAATTAAAAACCACTCCAATTGTAATTTCAAGTCTAGGACAGTTCTAGTTTCACTCTATTTCAAGCTATTCTTTATACTTTTTACTCATATCAAACATGCCCAAAAAAAACATAATATCCGTTACATTGTTTCTAAAATTAAAACAAGTACATCAAAGAATAATACCTCGGCTTGACAGTATTGAGCAGATTCAAACTCAGTCGGTGAGTTAGTTGGCAAAAATACATTACTCGCAACTCACTCGCCCAAAAACTCTCAACTCACTCAGTCAAATATTCGCAACTTGTTCACTCAGTCAAAATTCGCTACTCACTCACTCACTCACTCACTCACTCACTCACTCACTCACTCACTCACCCATGTAATGTTGATTTCATCACTTGGAAACTTTGTAGTTGTTGTACTATTAAGAGCATACTGAGCTGTATTAATATTGAGCTGTATTAATATTGAGCTGTATTATATTATTTAAACTACAGAGATTCCCTTTGTTTTAAGAACACACTTTACATCAACCTAAAGTACATACCATTGAGAATATGTTATATCATCAAGAATATAATACACCACTTAAAGTACATTACACCATTTGTTACACCACCAAATCACTACATTACACGCACTCGTCTGTCTAGTCCCTCGCACAAATGCCCACTCGCACAGAATTTTCTAGAAGCCCCAAATTAATATATATCTAAAGTCACACCCCCTTTGACAATAACCATGTCAGCCGAAGAATATAAAGCTCAAGGTAACAAACACTTTGCCGCCAAGGAATTCAAAGAAGCCATTGAATACTTCACCAAGGCCATTCAAGCCTCACCAACTCCTAACCATGTGCTTTACTCAAATCGTTCAGCTTCGTATGCATCAGTGAAAAACTTCTCTAGTGCTCTTAAAGATGCTGAAGAAGTTATTAAAATCAATAGTACATGGGCTAAAGGTTATAATAGAGTAGCTGCTGCTCATTATGGATTAGGAAACTTGGAAGATGCTGCATCCAATTATAAAAAAGCTTTAGAATTGGAACCAACTAATGCTATGGCAAAGGAAGGTTTAAGTGCTGTTGAATCATCAATCCAACAAAGAAATGCTCAACCAGATATGGGATTAGGTGCCATATTCTCTGATCCTCAATTGATTACCAAATTAAAAAATAACCCAAAAACTTCAGAAATGATGAAGGATCCAACTTTGGTTCAAAAATTGATGCAAATTCAAAATGACCCTAAAGCTAACGCTACTCAATTCTTAAGTGACCATAGATTAATGACTATTATGGCAACTTTGATGGGTATTGACATGGATGGTGCTGATGTTGATTCTCCTCTTTCTCCTGAAGATCAAAGAAAGGCTGCACAATCTGAATCTGAATCATCAAAACCAAAAGAAACTGAAACCGCCAAACCAAAAGAAACCGCCAAACCAAAAGAAACAACCAAACCAGTGGAAAAGGAAGATGTGGTTATGGAAGAAGAAACCCCATCAGAAGTTGCTGAAGCCATTGCAGCTAAAGAAGAAGGTAACACCTTGTATAAAGCTAGAAAATTTGATGAAGCTATTGCTGCTTACAACAAAGCTTGGGAACTTCATAAAGATATCACCTTCTTGAATAATCGTGCTGCTGCAGAATATGAAAAAGGTGACTACGATGCTGCCATCAAATCATGTGATGAAGCCATTGAAACTGGTAGAGAAATGAGAGCTGACTACAAAATCATAGCTAAATCATTTGCAAGATTAGGTAACAGTTACTTCCAAAAAGATGACTTGGAATCTGCTGTGAAATACTTTGATAAATCATTAACAGAGCACAGAACTCCTGCCGTTTTAAATAAATTAAGATCCACTCAAAAAGAAATCAAAGTCAGAGAAGCTAACAGTTACATTGACCCAGAAAAGGCTGAAGCTGCTAGATTGGAAGGTATGGATTACTTCAAAAAAGCTGATTGGCCAAATGCAGTTAAAGCTTATACTGAAATGGTTAAGAGAGCTCCAGAAGATGCACGTGGTTACTCCAATAGAGCTGCTGCTTTAAGTAAATTACTCTCCTTCCCAGATGCAGTTCAAGATTGTAACAAGGCTATTGAAAAAGATCCAAACTTTATCAGAGCTTACATTAGAAAAGCTAATGCACAATTAGGTATGAGAGAATATTCACAAGCTATGGAAACTTTAACCGAGGCTCGTGAAAAGGATTTGGCACTCGAAGGTAAGAATACTAGTGAAATTGATCAATTGTATTATAAGGTTGGTAATCAACGTTTCCTGGCTACCGAAGGTGAAACCAATGAACAAACTATGGAAAGAATCTCCAGAGATCCAGAAATCGTTGCCATCTTACAAGACCCTGTCATGCAAGGTATCTTGAACCAAGCTAGAGATGATCCAGCTGCTTTACAGGAGCACATGAAGAACCCTCTGGTGAGCAAGAAGATTAATATGTTGATTGCTGCTGGTGTTATACGTACCAGGTAATATTGATGATTTGTATAAATTAGAGTAGTGAATACGAGAATACGAGAATACGAACAAACGACCGAAGGGAGTTTGTGAGTTGAGAGAGAGCGTGTATGCCAAACGAACAAACGACCGAAGGGAGTTGTGAGTTGAGAGAGAGCGAGTATGCCAAACGAACAAACGAACAAACGACCGAAGGGAGTTTGTGAGTTGAGAGAGAGCGAGTATGCCAAACAAGCAAACGACCGAAGGTAGTTGTGAGTTGAGAGAGAGCGAGTAAGCGATGTCACCAATAGGTAATGTCACCAATGGGTAATGTCACCAATGGGTAATGTCACCAATGACTTCGTAAGGTCAGTTAGCACAAGAATTGTTTGATAGTCTCTTCATATAGGCAAATATTATATTACTATCGCCATATGTACGTGGGATATGAAACCCATGTAAAGGTCATTGACATTCCAATAATTAGCGATATTTTAGTGATGACTTTGTTCGTGATCAACTGATACTTTTTATGCCAAACAACATTCAGTAATCAAATGATACTGTTTATGTCATACAGCGGTGAGTAGTCCGTAAGTTAGCCGTCAGTGAGTCAGTGAGTCAGTGAGTGAGTGAGTGAGTGAGTGAGTGAGTGAGTCAGTCAGTTCTCACTCACTCTCTCACTCACTCTCTCACTCACTCTCTCACTCACTCTCTCACTCACTCTCTCACTCACTCTCTCACTCACTCTCTCACTCACTCTCTCACTCACTCGCTTCGCTCGTTCATTAGAATCTGATCATTAAAAACTAACAAAGGTACGTAATGCTATACAAATATATTTTGGGTGTGCGATAGATATTACAAGCATTATCGTAAGTAATATCGTAAGCATTATCATAAGCATAAGCACGGGGAAATCATGCAAGAGTCAAGTGCGATACATATAGGTTATATTGTTATCCTTTTGAATTTAACTTATAAGTTTAACCATCTAAAATAAATTATACTCAGTCGCAAACTCAGTCGCAATACACTCGCAACCTCAGTCGCAAACTCAGTGGCAAACCACTCACAAACTCAGTCGCAAACTCACTCACAAACTCACTCACAAACTAACAAACTCGCTTCGCTCGTTCGTTAGTTTGTTCGTTAGTTTGTTTGATTCTCATTATTTGCAAAAAAAAAGTTTGGCATATTCGCAAACTGCGCATAAAACATCTGAGTAATCTCATCATCATAAACAAAATCATTAAACATTTCGTTTGAAAACTCTTTATCTCCCGCAGTGTGCAGATCGGTTGAGCTAACAGTTCCATTAGACATGTTTTGAGAATTAAACCTATTTTGAACTGAAAACGGTGAGTTTGGAAACAGCATAGTATACGGCAGTCCATTTGGTTGATTCATATAGTTTGGAAATTCGGATTTAGCGTCTGCTTGATAAAGGTGCTGAGGAATTTGTTGCTGGGTTGGGAATGGAAATTGAGGCAGTTGCTGTTGCCCATAAGTACTTGGAATACTCAGTTCAGGATTTAACGATTCATTGGAAGGATTTATTATTTGACCAACAGAAAGTCTTGATTTTGTTTCGTTATTTTCATGAGGAATAGCGTCAGGTTTTTTCGTTGGCTTTGAACCTTTAACAAGTTCAGTGAATGTTTCAGCCATTTTTGTCCTTAAATCATCAGCTGTGTGGAAAATTTCTGGGAATTTAACTTGTGCACTATCGATATGAGCAGTTAATTTTTCATTATTTTCCAATAAGGAGATTCCAGTATTTGATTCATAGTATTTGAATAACAAACGTAACATTAACTTTGCCAATAATCCAAGTGGAACATTACCAGTTTGCAGAATAGTTAATTTCATTTGATCATCTTTCCAAATCTTGTCATCTGAGAAAAAGTTCATTGAAATATCAATAAGTAATCGGATATCAGAATCAGCATCAGGATTCTTTGGATAACGAAAAATGTCTGCAGTTATAGTCAAAAATGCAGATACTGGATGCATGATCATCCAATTAAAGTATGAAATCCCAGCGTTTTCTTTGGCAATCGATCTACACATGATCAAGATAGTTCTAGCAGCATTTAGCGAGATGGTTCTGAATCTATTTTTATCAATTTCACTAACCTCATTGGAATCAAAAAGTATTGGTAATCTATTAACAGACATCAAATGCGAGAAGAAGATTAAACGTAAGCCAAAAATAGCTTGACGTGAAACAATTTCAGCGATATCTGTAATGACTTGGAATTCTGGATCATTGAAAAAGAGAGGTCTTTCATAAGGTCTCATGCTATCAGCCAATCTGAACATCTCTCCGTTTAATCCATCCAATCTTTTAGCCAATACTGAGGTATTTTCCAACAGTGCCTTTGCTGTGAACAATTGACTATAAGATTTTGTTTTGATATCTGATATCATCAAAAGACTCATTTGATGGCACAAGGACTCATCAATAGCTCTGATTTCATTCATAAAGGTAACCAAAGGACTCGTGGGGGAAGGAGCCGGGTGATTTTCAGGGAAAAATGATGATAGGAACATACGGAGTTGATATTCACCAATCATATTCACATCATTAAAATTAACCAGTGGAGGTTTCCCTGTTCTGAAACAAATCTCTGTATCGTAGTAAAGACACATCCACCATAGTTTTTTCCTAGCTATGATTTCTTCTTTGGGGAGTGATTCATAAGATTCCAGGAGATGCAAGCCAACCTCTTGAGCAAATCTGATTGCAATTGTTATTGGGATGTAATTAAGGTATGAAGTTAACCAATTAGATTCTATGTAGTAAAGTAGATGCAAGATTGCTCGTATGGATTCCAACCCGTCACTCACCACCGATACTCTATGATAGAAGGAGATGGCATTATCGAATAGGGTATTTTTCAATGCGAGTAATTCGGCATGCGTCGTTAGATGAAGGTTTTTCGGGGATGGAGCTATGTTTGGTTTAGCTTCATTAACAGGGGTATTTGCACTGGCTGTTGAAACAGGACTAATTACCGTACTAACCAGCTCTTTATCCATTTTAGAAGAAATACTCAATAATAAAGCACATGTCATAGACAAGTATTCACTTAATCTAAACTTTCTTTTCTTGGCCGGCTCTAACTCCATGTTCTTATAGTACCATTCGAATAAATTTCGAACGTGGTTGGGATCAAACGTGATTTTGATCACCGGAAGTATCGCATAATAATTGTCAATGAGGTCAAATACCAACTTGGAGTTTGAAGGGAACGGTCTGGTCAACAACCTCCTTCGCCTTTTGTGATCCATCACAGGAGGGTCGATCCATTTAATGAAGAAGGTTTTGCTTTTACTAAAGAAAACCAAAGGCATGTTTCGAATTGGAAGGGTGTATTGTTTGTATTCGGGCCCCATCATTGCATCGATACAGTTGAGCGATTTTTCCGAAAAGACACTAAAAATTGATTGTGAGCCAAAGAACTTATTGGTTGTTCTGTAACCGGTGTTGATAGTGTTTGTAGTACCGTCCGTGGAATTACACATTGTTGTTCCCATGATCAAGCTATCTAAAGCAGGACGACGATTTTCTTTATTTTCTGTATTTTTTTCATTATCGTCAGTATCATCAGTTTCGTTATCATCATCATTATTGTTATCTACATCTTCATCATCATCATCTTCCTCGTCATCTTCATCATCTTCATTTTCAGTTTTAAAGTCCGATTCGTTATTATCAGTTTCATCAGGTTCTTCATTGTGAGTATTTTTTTTCGTACTTGTTGTATCCAGGGACTTTTTTATGATACCTGGTAACTCATTCAAAACATGTAATTTATCCGTTAAGCTCTCCAAAACGCTTTCGAGGTTGGATAATCTTGAGTTTAAACTTTGCATTTGAGAGTTTCTGTTGGCGGACTTATTTGTCCGATCATCACTCTTTCTCTTTTTCACACGACGCTCCACATAGTGGCAATTGGCGATGTTTGAGGACTCACAATTTGTACAAGGAGATTTGCCATCACATTTGATTTTCTTTTTACGGCACGTATCACAAGCTATTCGGATCCGTTTTCCCGAGATTCCATCCTCTGTAATTTCGTAATCTTTGTGGTTGGGCATTGAAGATTTTATGGGTGGTAATGTCAGCAGGATTTGTTGAAGGGACCCTGCTGCTTCCACCACTGCTTTCAGTCCCAAGATTGAAGGAAGTTGTGTTTGTTGGGATTGTCCCAATGATCTATGGATTACTGCTCCTTGATTTACTGGAGATGGTGTGACGACTCCTGGATTTGCCAATGCTCCTGAATTTGCCAAACCCCCAGGATTCATTATTGCTTGTTGTTGGTTAATCTGGAGGTCTCCCATGGGTTGCTTATATTCTCCCCCGTACCAATCAGATACTCCTACCCTTGGATAAACCGGTCTATTATCTTGTTGAAAGTTAGACATGGATAGAGATAAAGGGAAAAAAAAAGAAAAAAGTCAAGAGAAGTTTGACAATCGATTATATATGCAGCTTATATAAACATTAGTACACTATTAGTATATGAACCCTATGCATACAAGACCTCGGATGTTACGGTTCGCCGATATCCGGAGCATCGCTTAGTATTTCTTTTCCTGAAAGGTTTCACAAATTAGTAATTGGTAACGTCTTTGCTTTGCCACTGGAATCTTCACAGGGTCTTGGGTTTTACCGAGGTACAAACGTAGGTTTGTGAGTCAGCGAGCGAAACGAGCGAAGCTGAGCGAAGCGAAGTGAGTGAAGCGAGCGGAGCGGAGCGAAGCTAGTGCGTGAGTGCGAGTGAGTGAGTGAGTGAGTGAGTGAGTGACTTCTCTGACCAACTTCTCTGACTGACTCAAACCATTTGCTTTGATCAACAATAATTAAAAGTTGGTTAAAAAGTAAATTGACTCAACATCCTTCAATGTAACGTCCCATCAGCATATTCCATTAGATTGGTTGCAATCAAAAGAAATGTATCGTTCAAACGAGCGTCCAAACAAGCATCCAAACGAGCGTCCAAATGAGCGTCCAAGTGTCAGGCCATAATATTCGTATTTGAACCTTATTGTTTCTTTGACCTTCTGGTTGTTCGTAATCTGCAAATTCGAACCTTTTGGTTTTTTCGTAATATCTGCATATTCGAACCTTCTGGCTGTTCGTAATATCTGCATATTCGAACCCTCTGGTTTGTTCCCAACGCCTTATATTTGAACCGTCTGGTTTGTGTCCAACACCTTGTATTTGAATGCTTCGTAAATTTTTCAATTGTAAGCCATTCTGTGCTCATAATAAATGAAAACTTTATTTTGGACCAGCTGGGCTGAGCAGAGTTCTATTGCTTCAATGACATGTGATAGAAGGGAGGGTCTGTAGAATACTAATGATTAAGGCTGTTGATGTTTGTGTGTAGACTGGGTTATTTTGTGTGTAAGAGATTGGAGTATGGGTAAGAGATTGGAGTAGGGTGTGTCCGTGACCGGAGTTTATCACTATGTCAGTACTTGACTATTTCAATATCTTAATATCTAAAAGATATTAAGATATCTATATCTCAATATCTCAACTACCAATCTCAACTCGTAATCGCATTCTCAAATCGTAATCGCATTCTCAATCTCATTCTCAATCTCACTTCAAGACTTACAATCCATTCTCTCACTCATACGAACAATACCAACAATGTACAAAACATCTCCTCGATATAATCAATATTTAAATACACTACATCTTTCTTTTATCAATCAATCAATTTTACTTATTGATATTCTTCATACTTTTGGCTCAATAATGCTAGAAACTCATACACTTGATGAATTAAACTATAATATTCAACACCACCACTCATGTCTCATTATAATCTCTTCTCCTTCGTCATCTAATTCGGCAAATCAAAATCACCCTTAAATCACCTTCGCACCTCCGCTCTTCAATCACCTCCGCTCCCACCTCCACAATCACTCATTTTCTCTCTCGCCCAAACAAAAATTTCAACTATGGTGGTCAAAAAGGCAATGCCAATCTTTGGCAATAAGGAAGATATGAACTTCCGTGAAGCTATGAAGTTGTTTGACTCACAACAATACAAAAAGGCAATCAAGATTGTGGATGCCAACCTTAAGAAAAATTCCAACCATGCTGAATCACTTGCCCTTAAAGGATGCTTAAACTACCATTTGGGTCACAAGTCAGAAGCAGAACACTACATTGTTAAAGCAATCGATAAAGCAGGAGGTGATTCCAACTATTTGATTGATCACTTGGCTGCAATGTACTATAGACAAGTTCAAGATTATGACAAAGCAGCAAAATGGATGAAAGCTTCAAAAGATAATGGAAGTCCAAATAAAGGATTACTTCGTGACTTGGCATACCTTCAAAGTCAAACAAGAGATTATAAAAATCTCGTGGATTCAAGACAGGAATATTTGGAATTTCAATCAGGCTACAGAGCAAACTGGACTGGTCTTGCCGTTGCACATCATTTGAACAAGGACCCAAAATCAGCAATTCTGACATTAAGTAAGATTGAATCTATCATTAGACCTCATTTAACAGATGCTGACATGTTTGAACATAGTGAATGTTTACTTTACAAAAATCAATTGTATTCAGAATTAGGTATGATTCAAGTGGCATTAGACTCTTTAGAAAACGATAAAGAAGATATCACAGACAAATTATCATATTTAGAGTTTAAAGCAAAATACTTGATTATGTTGAATAGATCAAAAGAAGCTTCTTTATGCTATCGTGAATTACTTCAAAGAAACCCAGATAATGTACATTATTATAACATGTTGGAAATCACCTTGAACACCATTCTGGGTGGTGATTTTGACTTGAGATTGCGTTTGTATGATCAATTGGCTAAATTTTATCCAAAATCAGACCCACCCAAATTTTTGCCACTCCTCTTCTTACCTGCAGAACACGCTCAATTCAAGATTAGAGTTAAAGAATACATCACCAAACAATTGGAAAGGGGCGTGCCTTCAGCTTTTGTGAACGTGAAACCTTTGTACAAAGATCAAAACAAGGCTAAAATCATCCAAGAGATTGTTGATGAATTTAATGACTCACCTCAGAAAAAGCTTCCAACCATCAAAGTGTGGACCTTAAATTACTTGGCTCAACAATACTTGTTTTTAAATCAGTTGGAAAAGGCCCAAACTTATATTGATGCTGCTTTGGAACACTCACCAACCTTAGTTGAACTCTACCAAATCAAGGCAAGGGTGTTGAAGCGTCAAGGGAAATTGAAAGAAGCTAGTGACGTGATGAATGAAGGTCGTCAACTCGATTTACAAGATAGATTTATTAACTCCAAAACTACAAAATACCACTTGAGAAGTAATCAAGTTGATGAAGCCATCGACATCATCTCCTTGTTCTCCAAGTTGGATGACGATGCAGTCAATGGATGCAAAGACTTACACACCATGCAAAACAACTGGTTATTGGTTGAAAGCGCAGAAGCATACTATAGATTATATTTGGAATCTAAGGAAAATTCTGCAAATGATAATGGAGAAGAAAATACCGAGGATGAAAATGAAAACTTGACCGAAATTTATAGAGGTCTTGCATTAAAAAGATTCCATTCTGTGGTTAAACATTTCCGTACATTTTTCATTGATCAATTCGATTTCCATTCATACTGCCTTAGAAGAGGAACTCCGCGTGACTACATCACCTTGATCAAATGGGAAGACAAACTTCACGCAACCCCTATTTATGCTAGAGTCATCAAAGGATTGTCTCAAATGTACTTTGAGCTCTCTGAAGAACCTGTGGTTGCAAAGAAGGAACAAAAGAAGAAGATGAATAAAAAGGAACAGAAAAAGAGAGCCGAATTAGTTGCCAAAGTGGAGAGTGAAAAAGATGATCAGGATCCTTTGGGCTCTAAATTAATTACCGACTTGCATCAATCAAATTTAATCGAAAAGGTTTACGATTTGGTTAAGCCCATTAGTGATGAGGCCCCAGACTTGAAGGTTTCCTGGGATCTTTTGTTTAAAGTTTATCTCTTGCAGGCTAAATATGTATTGGCTTTACTGGCTATAAGGAACTTGAATAGGATTGTTGGTGAAAAGTATGCATATACTAAGCTTGATGAGTTGACCAGTGCTTTGAAGAGTGATGAGAATGTGAATGTTGCTATTGCGAAGGTTGTTGAAAAGGGAATTGCAAGTGCTTTTCCTGAGTATAGTTAGGTGAACGAGCGAACGAGCGAAGCGAGTGAGTTCGTGAGTTCGTGAGTTCGCTCCTGATGAGTTTTCATGAGCTCGCCCCTGATGAGTGTTCATGAGTTTTTCACCTGATGAGTGTTCAAGAGTTTTTCACCTGATGAGTGTTCATGAGCAACCCTATGTGTTGGTATTACGAGTAATTCAGCGTGTAAGTGAGTGGGTAATTCAGTGTGTAAGTGAGCATAAATTCCTTTGATTTGAAAGCAATTATTATTGAGTGATTTATGATTTGAATAATCTCTATGATTTCTTTTATATATATTCATGAATATGATGTTTAT
The DNA here is from genome assembly GCA_030562865.1 of Kodamaea lidongshanica (nom. inval.). Classification (NCBI taxonomy): domain Eukaryota; kingdom Fungi; phylum Ascomycota; class Pichiomycetes; order Serinales; family Debaryomycetaceae; genus Kodamaea; species Kodamaea lidongshanica (nom. inval.). The sequence goes on along the minus strand of JAKUAJ010000033.1, from coordinate 71,568 downwards.
GAAGTTGACACTTTTCTCGTAATTTCTATGATTTCAATAATTCTCACTCATTCGAAAAACCATCTCTTGGCTCAGTACTCTCACTTTGCTCGTTCGGTCATACAAGAACATATACTCTAATTAAATCACTGTGATAAATGTTTTATTAATAACTATGATTGATTATTATTGACTATGATTGATTATTATTGACTATGAATGATTGACTTTTTTTTGTCTATTTCGGTGATTTCGTCTACCTCAATTCACCATTTACTGTCACGTTTGGTTTTATACTTGGCTGTTTCATATTGCTATTTCACAGAGCATTAGTCTCGTTTGTTCGTTTCAATAAATATAAAAGGTGATCTTATTGTCTTGTTCACTCAAGAACTCACGTACTTACTCACTCACGCACTCACGCACTCACTCACTTACTCACTCACTTCGCTCGTTCGGTTTGCAAAACCAATTGTTTTGTTGAGTACATTTTGAGTATTGCAAACCAAAAACCAATAGTAATGGAGCTAACAAACGATCTGAATAATAAATCTTTAAAGAATACGTATAGTGTATTATGCATAGTTTGTAACAATCACTATTGCAAGATCACAAAAATGTACTTGACAGGTGACTCGCTGAGTTTCACTTCATTTTTAGATGTCAATCATCAGATCTACATATGACTATGCAGTTGAATTGTATATTTAACTACTGTATAATCAAATTTTATTAGTAACATCACTTAAAGGTTGAATTTAAATCATCAAATGTAAATTTCTAAATCGTACTAACTATCGTAGTGCCGGTCTATTGGTTATAGTGAAGTTTGCAGAACCTTCTTTTTTGGTAAGGTTAATCCCAGTTGGTTACTTGGTAGCACCCAACCATAATGAAAATTAAGCAACAAATCAATAATGTTCAAGAGCAATCTCAAAGAAAGAAACAAAGCATCAACCACCATCCATGAAATATCAACCATGAGAGACTTTATGATGTCAATTAATGCTTTTTGTTAGCGAGCGAGTGAGTGAGAACAAACTCGATTCGGTCGTTCAAAGCATATTGCAGTAATGTTCAATCAAATATTACTTCATATAATGTGGGTTGACTATGTTACTCTGTCTTGACTCTAATAAAACAATACACACAAGTTGGCTACGAAGCGAGTTTGAGAGTGAGCTCAATCTTAGTTTACTCACTCCTACTGTATTAGTCTTTCTTATACAAAGTATTCATGATTCCACTCCACCAACACCAAACTCTTTATTACATTAGCATTGCCACCAAAGTATACTGTTAACTCATATTGGCAGAATTATGCAACCATTCTAATGAGTAAATAATGCTCTAACCTCACTCCCTTTGCTAGTTCATTTGAAAGTTTTAAGAATTCAATTGCTTCGCACCCCAATAATTCGCACCCAGTCGAGCCAAGTACATAACGGTGATTTAACCACCCGTATCGCAATAGCAGAGCTGATGTTTGAGTTGCACTAAACATAAAGCTTGCTTTTTGATTGTCGCCTTGGGTTTGTAATTCCAAGGGCATCAAAAACGCACATAAGAACATTGGTATTGAAAGGTAGGGATAGACATAGTAGTAACGAGCAAACGAGCGAACGAGCGAACAAGCGAAGCGAGTGAATGAGATTGTGAGAATGTGAGATTGTTTGATTGTGAGTGAGTAGCGAAAATGAATGAACGAACGAATTCAATCACTCAATCACTCGCTCGTTCAGTCTTTCGGTCCAGGTTTGTTCCATTTATACTAATCATTGGCACTTTATATGTTGTTACTTGGTGATTGAATAAAATAGGATATGGGGTTGAATATACGAGCGAACGAACGAGCGAACGAACGAGCGAAGCGAATTCGTGAGTGAGTGAGTGAGAACTAACAAAGTTCGTTCATGAGTGAGAACCAACAAATTTCGTTCGTTCGTTCGTTCGTTCGTTCGTTCGTTCGTTCGTGAGTATCAAACACTCATAGTACTGCTTCGCAGCTGAATGAGAGGTTTACAACAGTAAGCATTCGTATAAAAGTATTAAATAATACCTGAGCATTAGAATGTATAAACCACACATAATCATTTAAATATCACTACACAAAATCATTCAAATCTAAGCATCCACCATACCTATTGAAAACGCCATGAAATTGTTCCTGCAAAGAGATGTCGTGGCATGATGAGAAAGCTTGGCCTTTTATATAACAGGGTATTACCAACCAGAACACACTTTGGCATCTCCAATGCTTCCATCAATAATTTATCAAGTGAACCTTCTATTGTCTCATGTTGATTGTGTTGTATTTGAGAAATTCGATCATGCCTGCATTGGTATTTCATGATTACAATAACATTAGTGTACTGATATGCTTAGCCGTTCCGTTAATTGTGGGTTCTTGACTCTATGCTGTATCATGATTTTACCATTTACCCAATTCAAGCATTATCAGTGTGTGTTATCCAATAATACAATAAACAACATAATCATTATAATCAAATTCTATTTCACGTGTCATTTGTATCTTGTACATTCACGAACAATTTGTATCTTGTACCTTTAACCATTTTCCTTATGAAAAATTCTCCTTATGAACTAATCCAAGAGTCAACTTGAGCTCTGGCAACTCCACTAGCAAGACTCAAAGTTTGAGTACCCATTGGAAAGTAACTCACTGTATACCAAACCACACTAACCAACTGAATGCCAGCAAATACAATCAGTAACAATGTACTATGCAACAGCAACAGCAGTATCAAAGTTAAGATAATGCTCAGTAAAAAGGTAACTGTAAAAACAAGTCTGGTTGACAGAAATAAATGAGTCATATAAGGTTTAAACCCTTGCAAGACACCAAAGCTAACCAAGAAGAAAATGGATCCTAGAGACCATAATAAGGCAAACTTTCGAGGTTTCAATGACAATATTGGGAAAAGGAATATGCAAATGGTATAGCAACACATTGAGCCAGCAAACGTCAAAGCAAAGATTAGCATTCTATCCCATTTGGAGAGCTCGAAATATCCAGGGTCCGAGGTGACCATATTATCATCCTCTTGAAGAGCAATACTTCGCTTGAAAGGATTCAATGATGAGAACTTGAACCTAGAAGATTGCTGAGTAACCGGAGGAGGAAGCCCGTCTTGTGAAGTGCCCTGACTAAGTGGTTTGTATTTATTGATAAAGTTCATAATTTTATTTGATAGTTACGCCCCAAAAAAAGTTTGATACGTTTATCATGATCAAAGACGAAAGAACCTTTGTGGAGAACTTTGTACAGCTCGTGCAGTTGGGTGAGAAGGCTCCTGCCGACCTGTTCTTTAGCACTTCAGAGTACGGCAAAGTGGAGAACTTGGGACCTACACTTCCAAAAATAGGGTACCCACTCCCTGGTAGCCAAGTGCTTGAATCATTGGAAATTGATGTGACATTCAAGAGTATTAAGCCACCACATAAATTCACACAAGTTTTGAAAGTTTCTAAATCAGCTACTGTGCTTTCGGTGAAGAGTGAATTGGTTAAGACGTTGAGCTTGAATGTTGCTACTTCTGCTATTAAGCTTTTATTGAAGGGGAAGGTTTTACAGGACACTGCTAGTTTGGGTGTAGAGGATGGTGCTACGATAAATGTGATGATTACAGCTGCAAAGGCTGAAGTGGAGACTGTTGAAAAGGTGGAGACTGTTGAGAAGGTTGAGATTTCAGAGGTTACTTGGAAGAAGATTTACGATTTGATTAGGGGGGATGTTGGTGAGGGAGCTGATGATTTGGTGAGGAAGTTTAGGGGGGTTGCCACGAGCGAATGAAGAGCGAATGAAGAACGAATGAAGAGCGAGCGAAGCGAGTGATGAATGAGTGATGAATGAGTGATGAATGAGTGATGAATGAGTGATTGAGTGATTGAGTGATTGAGTGATTGAGTGATTGAGTGATTCAGTGATTGAGTTATGAATAAGTGATTGAGTAATTGGATGATATTGATGTGATTGATGTAATATTAATGTGATATCGATGTCATATTCATGTGATATTGATGTCATACTGATGTCATACTGATGTCATACTGACATGGATTGTATTATAAATGGCAAAACCCACATTCTACTTAAATACCTTTTATATAATTGGAAAAATCACTCACTAAATCACTAAATCACTACATCACTTACTCACTTACAAACTCGCTTCGCTCGTTTGTTCACTCACTCACTCGCTTCGCTCGTTCACTTTTCTTTTTATAATACAAATACATCTCAAATAGAACGTACATACGGAATACATCCATTCCATTCTACTCTACAAAAAATTCAGATCCTTTATGATACAAGACTGTAGTGATCTGAATCTGCACATTTGTACCAGCCAGCCAAGTGGGTGCGAAAAATTAACCTTGTCTCATAGGCTTTGTTACTGTGGCACTGATCCATTATCATATTAGATATTCCCAAGGCAAACTATGTAATTTTAGTGTTTTCTGAAGCTAGTGTAACTGAATTGCATTTGTTTACATGCTGATTATTAGCTACACTTTCTCAAATTCTCTCAAGAACACCGGCACCACCTTACATTTATCAATCTATTCATTTATTCCTGAGCATAGCTCTCTATATATTTTCCCTGGAAGCGATTCTCCATGTCAAGCACCCATCAAGTCACTTGAAAAAAGTCTTAAACACCTGGTGTATAGGTGGCAGATGCAGTAATATAACTGGTTTCCCAGCTGGATGGCTTGGCATACTTTTCCCAGTTGGCTGGCATATTGTACTTTTCCCAGTATTTGGCACAGTCGCAATTAGAGTCAGTTGGGGTGGAGGTGGAGGTGTATGTTGCCCATGTGGAGGAAGCATCCCAGGTTGAAGAGGCGTCCCATGTGGAGGAAGCGTCCCATGTGGAAGAAGCGACCCAAGTTTTTGCAGAATCCCAAGTGGATGATGAATCCCATGTTGAGGCCCATGTGCTGGTGGAAGCCAATGTGGAGGCCACATCAACAGACTTTGAAATTAAAGAAGCATCTGCAGCATCCAAATCGGCTGGACCAGTACCTTGAACTCTGATGATATTAGCACAGGCAATTCTGTTGTCATTTTTATCGTGAATAACCAATGAATGCTTACCAACGAATGCAGGGTCGAGCTTATTTACCGATAAATATCTTTCCAAGTAATCTTGTTTGAACCATGGACCTTTCAAGTTGCCATGTTTGCTGGCCAAGTCACCGATTTCTTTCTCGGCATTCTTTGCGTTCTTACCATCTGGGTTGCCTGGGGTGAATCCATCAAAAACGTTCAAGTCGCCAAGGGTAGAGTAACAATCACCAGATTCTGGAACGGGGTTAACGTGAACACGGTATGGGAATTCTTCACCTTCAGGCAAACCATTAACGTCAACCTTGACCCCCAAGGAACCGTTTTGGAAACCAAAAAAGTCCACCATACCGTGGATATTGCTGTTTGCAGTTGGCTTAAACTCGGCACGGTAAATGAGACCTTCTGGGGAGTCATGGGTAACTGGGGCTGCTCTAGCAGTGACAGAGGAAATGGCAGCAGCCAAGGAGATATAAGTTGTAGATTTAAATTGCATGTTTGTTTGATAGTGATAATCGTTGCGTCCTGGCTCTGTTATATATGTAGAGTGAGACCTTTTTGCAGTCAATTCGCAGTCATTTTCGGTTATTTCGCAGCCATTTTGTGTGGGCGCAGCAGATCTTGGGGCTTATAATCTATATATAAACCAGGCTTGACATGGATAGGGTTCCAGGCGTTATGTTTATTATGTATTTGAGACTGAGATTAATGTAGGGGTTTGTTGTGTAGGCAAAGTATTATTTGTGAGGATTATACAATTGGGCGAGGAGGATCTTTATATTAATGGAGACATGATATCTACAATGAAAAGGTCAAAGTTCTTTGAGTTGAACGAGTGAGATGAACAGATGATCGCAAATCTTGGGTCGGTTTTGACACCAGCAACTACAAGTTTGATTTTAGTTGTAGATTGTAACTATTTAGTTTGATACATGTTGGGTTTGTGTGGAGTCGATAAAATGTGATGTAGAGTGTGATGTAGAATGTGGGTGTTTGTTATTATTCATAAACTAGTGTACATCCATACGTGTTGTATTGTCACGACGTCACATCTTTACTGGTTATTCTGTCACGAAGTCACGATGTTACAATGTCACGATATTACGAGGTCACTCTTCACTCTTCACTCTTCACTCCTTATTCCTTCACTCCTTCACTCGTCCTTCCTTCACTCTTCACTCCTTCACTCTTCACTCCTTCACTCTTCACTCCTTCACTCCTTCACTCTTCACTCTTCACTCGCTTCGCTCGTTCAGTAACCTCCTCTTAATCAAATCATTCAACCCATGACCAACCTCTCTTGGATGCCTCCTCTCATACACATAATAACTAATCACACCAATACCAACCCCAAAAATCGGGTCAAACACCCTAGATATCAAGTACGGGTATTGCATAAAAAAGATCCGGGTAATTCAAAAACAATTTGGTCATCACACAACTTTTAGAGGATGAAAAAGAGAAAATTTTCAAAGGCATTTAGAAAGAAAGATGGCAGGTTTTGTGAGATCGTGTTACAAGTGTGGAGAGATTGGCCACTTAGCTGAAGCGTGTGAATCGACTGAAAGATTATGCTACAACTGTAGAAAGTCTGGTCACGAATCCACCGAATGTCCTGAACCAAAGCAAGCTACCAACAAGCAATGTTACTCATGTGGTGATGTTGGTCACGTTCAATCAGAATGTCCAACTCAATCCCAAGGTAGCAAATGTTACAACTGTGGTCAATTTGGTCATATCTCAAAGGCATGTCCTGAAGTTGCTAGTAACTCCTCCGAGAGAAAGTCTTTCACTCCAAGAGCTAAGGCTAATGGTACAACTTGTTACAAGTGTGGAGGTCCAAACCATTTCGCTAGAGACTGTCAAGCTGGTGTCGTAAAGTGTTACGCATGTGGTAAAACTGGTCACATTTCTAAGGACTGTAACGCTGCTGGTGATGCAAAGACTTGTTACAACTGTGGTCAAGGTGGTCACATTTCAAAGGATTGCACAAACTAGATGTCCAGATATTGGGTGATCGCAAATAGGCAGTGAAACGAGTGTTGACAGTGGAGTCTTCATGATTTAACGAATTTCTTGTATTTGTCTTTTTTTGTACATGGATCGCTATTTATAATATATGTTGTGTACTATAGTGGTTATGCCAATCACGAGCAATTTAGTAGTTGTAGAGATTGGAAAGTATAATGAATGAGTGCGAGCGAGCGAGTGAATGATTTGCAATGGTTTCCTTTGCAATATTACAAACATGAGCAGAATAGTAGGTTAATGAGTGAGTGAGTGAGTGAGATCGTTCGTTCGTTCGCTCGTTCGCTCGTTCGTTCGTTCGTTCGTTCGTTCGTTCGTTCGTTCGTTCGTTCGTTCGTTCGTTCGTTCGTTCGTTCGTTCGTTCGTTCGTTAAATTACGGTTTGGCGTGTAATGATTTAATATTACAATTAGTTTTCAGGGTGGATCGAAAGGTATTCTTTGCAAAACACTAAACATGCATTGGTAAACACATATTCAAAGGGGTAACTGTATATTATTCTTATATGTTCATATTGTACATTACTATTGAGGTGCACTAATATGGTGCACCCTGGTGGTTTTATCCGATTCATCCTTCCAGATGCCAATCCATGAAAGTACTCACGGAATTTTTTTAAAAAGACAGTTAATGACCATTATGAGTGTAGGCTAGTTGAAACGATTTGGCGTAGCTTCATTAGGTGGTTTTCTAGTTTCGAGAGGTGGATGATTTCGAACTCACCAAAAAGGTAAAAGCAAACCAAATAGGCAAAACAAACAGGTGAAACAAATGACAAAGCAAGCAAATGAACAAATATTTAAAGATTTCTCGCTTAAACCAAAAACCAAGTTTTAAAAAGACAAAGTATGGTTGAACTTACCAATTTTGAAATGTTTATTCATCAATCACTCACAAAGAGCTGCTAAGGAATTAAAGGAGCTTCTAAGGAATTCACTCACAAAAAGCAACTAATCATGAATTCACTCACTCAAATTCGCTGAAAGTTCATGAACAGACCATTGCACCATTTTTTTCGCACTATTCATTGAAAATGACTATTGTCAATATACTATTGCTGCAAAAATCAAAAGCACACAAATTTTTGATCATGAATGTCTGTTCAAATACTTAGTGTCGACTAAATCAAGTTTTAAGGAAAAGCTTGACATATTGAGGTTTGGGTGTCGATGATTTGAGTCCAATTAGAACTTTCCAATATCGATGATTTGAGTACAACTGAAACTTTTTGGTACGTTCATTTGCCAAAGGTTTATAAATTTGCAAGAGGATAACATAGTCAAAGTGGTACACAGTGGGTACATAGCTGTAGAGCTCATTCGTTCATTTGTTGTAGTGAGTGGATAGCTGTAGAGCTCGCCCGCTTCGCTCACCAACTTTTCAAAAGTCGTGTGTGATGACTGCAAGTGTAGAGTCATTTCAGAGTTACACGGCCTCCATACCCAAATTTGTACTTTTTAGGGCCATATCACTCATCAACTGTTAGTGAGTGCTTGTTTAGGAAAAGTGGTGTATATTTATAGATTGGTTGAAATGTCCCGTACATGCAATATGCCTGTCACGTTATTTTGTCCCGTACATGTAATATGCCTGGCACGTTATTTTGTCCCCTAATATCTGCACTCCTCTCTTCTATGACAATCTGAATATTCCCCATAATAAAACAACACCAACAACAACCATTACACGACCTCTAGGAGTAATGGACAAGTACAAGGCCCATCCAATCACGAAATCGCTCACCCTGCGTAAACCTCGCTGGACCACAAAGTCAACCTTTGTGGGCTTGATGTAAATCTGGGTTGGACCCGAGGCGGACTCTTCAAAGGAATCGATAAAAGCCCGCACGTTGGAGGTGTCTGCGGAGATGATGGGGAGAATCTGCAAGTAGCCTGCATGAGTGATTATGGATTGGGGAGGCACTTTGGGCACCTGGATAACCAAGTACACGGGTTGATGGTCGGACATGAGAAGGTTGGGGATGCTGGAATACTTGATAACTTTGGGCAAGTTTTTTTTGTGCTCTTTGGCTATCACCACGGGGTCGTCTTTGGAAGTATAGGTGGCTTGGTACAAGATTCTGTCACACCAGGAAGGACTTCGTTTGGGGTTAAGAATGGCAGTATTCAAGTGATATTTGTATGTTGGGTTAAAGTTGATTGTGGACTCATTGAAGCCTGAAAATGCCTCTCCTTCACGCCTGGCTAAAGTAAGTTCGTCATATTTAGCAACCAAGTCCGGGATATTGGATTCGATTTCTGTGTTGGACAATGCCAATAATTGCTTTGCCAAACCACTGGTAGCATTGTGTTTTCTTGTTGTTCTGTAGTTTAGGTCACCCATGAAGAAAACATGATTTTTGGGTTTAAGAACTCCAAAGCCATCGTCAAAGTCAAGTGCTCTAAGCAAGTCCATGGCCACCTTATTACGCTGGGCATAATAATGCAAGCCTTCATAGGCTGGCAAATGTGCGTTTGCAAAAGTAAATTCTGTTTCTTCATCATATGTAAGACGTATCCCCACACCCCCCTTCATAGAGGAATACGCGTACCCAAAACCAGCTTGGGCAGTACGAACATGGGAGAACTTCAGAGGCAAGGGAGAAATGACAATCAACCCAATGGCCCCCAGATGCGTAAGCGACAAGGTTTGGAAACGCATGTCTTGAGTACCATACTTGATACTCAAAGCATCCAAGAATAACTCGTTTAACTCAAGCATGCTCCTGTTTGCAATGGCTGAAAAGCACCCATCCATGATTGAACAGAACTCCTGCACCCCGAAAACATAGAGTAGCGAGGGATCCTCGGGTAATGCCTGTACCAACTTGGTGACAAATGTGTTGGAGAAGCGTTGTTTGTTGCAATTGTAAGTGAGGAGGAAGACTTGGGACATGTAATTTTGAGTGCGATTGGGGGAGTTTGCTGAATATGTGCGAATTGTATAGAGAAGATGTATTTAGTGTATTTAGTGTATTTGGATTGTATTTGGATTGTATTTAATTGGTTGTTGTATTTGGTTTGTATTTCATTGGTATAGATTATGTTTGTAGATTTCATTTGTACATTTAGTTTATATGTTTATACTTGATTTATATTCAATTGGTATATAGTATCTCAACATGGTACTTGAATATAAACACATTGTGTATAGTCAGTTCAAGTTTTACAGATTTTTGGGCTTGGCTTGTTATATTTCATAGAATTAACCTAAGAGATAACCAACTATAAAGATCCCCATGAATCACTTTGCCTCACATGGCTGAACCCCGACAAACCTTCATTCATATACATTTCACCAGTATTTCAAAACAAGTGTTGATGTTTACCAACATGGTAAAGGTCTCCTTTATTGTCAAAGAGTTGTATTTGGGTGAAAAATTGCCATAGAGGTTTGCATTGGCTTGATATATTATCAAAAAGGAATACATTTGGGTGCAAAAATCTGCGAATTTTAAGGAATATTGTTACAGAGCAGGGAAGTACACTTGTACACTTTAACATAATTTTCTGTGATAAGGAAACTAGCAGTCTTGTATACAGCGTAGCAAGTGTTTATATGAATTTTAGACAATCAGCAAAAGCATAATCGCAAAATAAGGCATTACAAGGCAGTACCAATTTCAGATATAAACAGAATAATCACCAGAAATACTCATTGGTGAGCCCGCTTCATTTGTATCGTTGTACCTCAGAATGTGGAAAATTATCGTTAGGATTGTCAAAATCGGTACATGCTTGTACTTGTTAACATAACGTATCATTCTATATGAGTCCCGTCAAAAATCATAAGAATAATCTCTTTTCGCATTCTGTGTATCGACGCTGAAAAGAAGTCTTACACCAACTATTGACTTTTGGTGGAATAGTGTGTCAAGCTTGCTGGTGATGACACGAGGGTTCAGCTTGCGAAGCAGATTAAGATGCAATTTTTATTTGAATTGAAGTGTTATAAAGGACCCACAATGCTATTGAACGAACGAGAAAAGCGAGTTCGTGAGTAACGAATTTCTACAAACAAGCGAGGCGAGTTTTTAGCGGATTTCTATGATAGAACGATCAAGCGAAGCGAGGCGAATTCCTTTGATAGAACGTAAAAGCTAAACCAGAGCGAACTCCTATGATTTGAATATGATTACTATGAGTACTTGTTCACCTGTGATGACACCATATCAAAGTCCAGTCATTATTAATACATCTAAATATAAAGAAAAGCTGATTAAATAATCATTAATAACCACGTACATGTATATTTATCCAATTCACAATATCATTTGTTACTAAAATCAATCACTGACCAGGTAATGATCAAGTTGAGCTTCACCAGTTAGGAAGCTATTATGTCAGCTTATTACACAAGAATAATGTATAGGCAATCACACATGTGATACAACACATTGGAAAAGTATATAAGGAGTAGCATTCTCCCAACAGTAAAGAACCAAAGTACCAATAAAAAAGAGTGAAACGGTAAAGAGATTATCCCTGACATATTAGTTTGATTAGTCTTGATAGATTATTCTTGATATATCACCTGAGTCCTGATAGATTAGTCCTGATAGATTAGTCTTGATAGATTTAATCGTTCTTCTTAATCAATAATTTGAATAGATTAGTCTTGATAGAATATTCCTCATTGATTAATCTTAATAGATTACTCCTAATCAATTATTCAGCCAACCATACTCTTTATTAATCTCAAAAAAATTAATCAATAGACTTTGTTAATTTTGGTACTCTTGATCAATTAATCAGATTAGTCCAGACTATTCACACGTAATAGATTTCTAATCAATTACTCCTATTCGATTATTCTTAATAGATAGTCACCTGAAAAATTACATAGTCACCTGATATTCACTCACTCGCTTCGCTCGTGAGTGTATAAAGCATGTTCATCGAATCCAAACGCTCCCTCTTAGAAGACATCGACACCATCGAGGCAACCACAGCCAAACGTCTCAAGAAAAACCTTCTAGAACCAGCCAAAAACAAGCTTCAGCTTCTTCAACAGTATGAATTAAAAAATCTCAATGACAAATACATCACAAATCTATCCAAGATAAACCTCCACAAGGATCAAATCGACAAGGAATGGCACGACATTCATGATCCACAGCTAAACTTCCAGGCTTTTGATAAGCTTCTCCATGAAATCAAGCTCAAGCAAAGTGAGGGTGTTGCCCAAGACCTTAATCGTATCTATGCACCCTTCTCATCTGCATTTGCCAATGCCGATGACCTGAACATTAAGCGATTACGAAACAAGAGAAACCCAGATAAGGAGAAAGTCCTTGTGAAGCGCAAATGTATACTCTCCGAAGCATACTCTCACATCAATCTTGATGCCATATTTGATAGTGAAGAGACCTATGGGAAACACTTGAATTTATTACCAATGTATAACAAGTATAAAGAGTTTGGGTCCAAGAAGACATATTTAGAGTATCTCCATTCGTTTTCCAAGTTCCCCTATGATGTAAAGGTTGATCTGGAGTATCTAACCCAGCTCCTTGAATATTTGGTTGATTTCGTTAAACGGTCCCAACCCCTTTTCACCGGTTTAGATGAACTTTTAAAAACAACCAATGAAACACCAATCCCAGACTCAAATGGTCATGTATATTGCCCGGCATGTGATAAGACCTTCCAAAAGTTGACCGTTTACAAAGGTCACTTGGATGGTAAAAAACACAAAAAAGCATCAAACTCAGACCCTAACTCCAGTATCCAGACAAAAATTACAAACATAGCAAACTACTTGGAAAGCGTTGTGGATGCCACCAAATCGTACGTGGAGAGAAAATCTCGTCCCATGACTGACCGTGAAAGGTTGATGAACGAGAATGTGGATGAAGAACTGGAATACACTAGCGTTGACGAGTCGGGGTCGGGGTCGTCGTCGTCATCATCAGACGAAGAAGACTACGAGGATAGCTTGAAAGAACTTCCTTTGGGTGCAGACGGCAAACCTATCCCCTTCTGGCTATACAAGCTCCAAGGATTGAACAAGATATACGCGTGTGAAATCTGCGGGAACTCCACATACAAAGGCCGCCTTACTTTTGATAAGCATTTTGTGGGCATCAAGCACCAAAATGGGTTGCGTTTCTTGGGTGTGCCTGACGACTGTGCTGTATTGTTTAAGAATATCGTGTCCATAGACGAGGCGGTACAGTTGTGGAATGGGTTGAAGAAGGAGCGCAGTGAGCGAGATGGGGAGATTGAGGATGCCATTGAGGTGGAGGATGCCGAGGGTAATGTCATGCTGGAGAGGGATTATAATGATTTGAAGAGGCAGGGTATTTTATAGAGGGAACGAACGAACGAGCGAACGAAACGAGTGAAACGAGTGAGTGAGCTCGTGAGATCGTGAGTGAGATCGTGAGTAAGATTGTGAGTGAGATTGTGAGTAAGATTGTGAGTGAGATTGTGAGTGAGATTGTGAGTGATATCGTTCGTGAGTCTTGCCATCTAATGCAGCAGTGATTTCACTCGTTCGTAAGTCTTGGCACTACATATCTAATGCATCGGTATTTTGCTGGCCAAGTTGGGCAACAGAAATAGGTTAAATACGGAATTTTCGAAAAGTTTTGTAGAGTTGATGTTGGTACCCACCTCTGATTAAGCATTGTCTTGATGAGGCTCATATAGTAATCAATTACGTGATCCGTCTCATCTCAAAAAGTATATAAAGAGGAGTCCCCCGTCTATAAAATCATTAAATAAAGTGAATACAAAGTGGCCTCATCAAATACAAAGCTTGGTGTGAGTTAAAATTTGGAGTATACGTATAAGTATTAAATGGATCATTCTCAGTAATTTTCAGCACTATGGGTAATGTAGTGTATAAATAATGCTGCGAAGCAGTATTATGAGTAATGTAGTATATGAATAATGCTGCGAAGGAATAGTGCGAATAGTGCTGCGTTAATTCCCCACTTGTTTGCTCATACTTAATTTGCAGCCATAACTCAAGAGGCCAATTTCATATTTTCCAAGCATCAACTTAAGTGTACCTTGCGGGGTATGACAAACACAGAAAAAGACTATACAGATGATGCAAATAAAGAGTTTAGTGAATGATGCAACCCTATGGAGATAAATTGCATACATCAAGTGGGAGCTTGTTGGTGGAACCAAAAGAGCTCGTTGACATGAATTGCATAGAGAGGTGAGCGTAAATGATTTATAGAGATTTATTTATAGAGATTTGTTTATAGAGATTTGTTTATAGAATCTTTCATATTGAAAGCTCATTATGTTAATGATTGGACATGTTTTGCTTTTTGGATACACCAATTCGAGTACATTCAGTGTTGGGACAAGCCAGATTCAATTTACAGCTCTTTGCAGCTCTTTTCGCGCACATTTTTGGGCTATTCAACATTGAGGCATTAAGATACAGCTTAAATACTAGCTGTGTGTGTTGTATGTGGAGAGTGTCAACGATTTGCTATGATGTTTACGATTGGCTCAAAGCTTGATTATTACATTTAAAAGATATATTAGGTGACAATATACAAGTACCAACATAGGGAATGGGACTCTCGAGTACGCTCCTACATGGCTGCGAAATGGACATAATTATACCAAGAATACACACATGAGACAAACAAGGGAAATTTCATAAATTATTACTTGAAGGTGAAGCGAGATCTTCAAAAATGAGCGAAACTGATGTAATCGCTTCGCACGTTGTAAGCTTTACAAATGAACTCACAAACTCGCTTCGCTCGTTTGCACTTCGCACGTTGTAGCTTCACGAATGAACTCACAAACTCGCTTCGCTCGTTTGCACTTCGCTCGTTTGTCAGTTCATTTGCTTCAAATAATCACTCCCCCCATAATCCAACCAATTCTCCCTCCTCTCCAAAACATCCCTACCGCCCAAACCATCCACAAAAGCACCAATAAGCAGCCTTTCATTAGTGGACTCCCCAGAACTGTCCCACCAAAAACCTCCCCCATATTGGTTGTCTCTGACAAACTCCGCCTTTGCTCTGGCCACCTCTGGGTTGTCATAGGTGATAAAGAGACCCTGGTTGCTACACCAAGCAGCCCCCTTTTCTTGGTCATAGTTTTCCTGGCCAATGGGCAACTTGTTGTAGTTGATAACGTCATTCTCCTCTCCATATAAGCGTTCGAATGGTTTACCTATGCTCTCAGGAGGGCTGACATTGTTGAATTTACGACCATAAAGAGGCATTCCAAGAATGATTTTGTCCTTGGGCATGTATTTGGAGTAATGATCCAAGACATCTTGAGTGTTGATATTGTTGTCACCATTGAAGCCTCTCAAATTGGAGTGATATCCTGTGTTGGAGGACCAACCTTGACCTGCAAAGTCGTAGCACATGACATTCACAAAGGACAACTGATTGGCAATTGCCCCAAGGTCCAATACACTCAATTGCTCATGGCCTGCAGGCATGGCTGCAGTGAGTAAGAAGTCAGTGCCTTGGAGCTTTTGTCTGATTCGTGACAATAAATTCACAAATTGGCCATTTTCATGCTCATTCTTTGGATATTCCCAATCGATATCCACACCATCAAACCCATATTCCATAATGAAGTCATACACACTTTGAACGAAATTGTTGGTCTTTTCCTCACTGTTCACCACAGCCTGGAAAAGGTGTTCTTTACCATAACCACCAACCGACATAAGAACCTTCAAGTTTCGATTCACTTGTTTGATTTGATAGATTTGCTGCAAGCTTCCAGTCACCTTGGGTTTACCTTCAATCACCGAATCAAGAGGCAACTGCGTGTCTGCCCAGGCATCCGTGAGTAAAAGCTTTCCTGACTCTGCGTCAATTCCAATGAAGGCATAAAAGAGGTGGGTCAAATTGCTGTAAGAGATGTCTTTAGCAAAGTGCTGACGTGCGTACACTGACCAATTGGTAAAGTACACGCCGGAGATCATGATGGTTAAGACTGCGGAATGTGATCTTTTTATAGTTTGCGTTTGTGTGTGTTAAGGCATTTGTGGAGGTATTGTGGAGGCAATGCTATGTAGATGATTATAGATGAGATGATTAAAGATGTAGAGGTAGATGAGATGATTAGTCATAGCGCATTGTTCATAGATTATTCATAGTGAATTATTCATATTGAATAGTATAGTTAACTTATATAGTTGAATTGAGTTGAATTATACACTTGATTGTATGGTTAACTATGTCAAAATGTATAATTGGGCAAATCATTCATACTCACAATCAACTACTCTCAATTCATAGTTAAATGTCTGGTAATATATAATTCTTGTACTCTATGCGTCTTGTACTCTTTATGTCTAGTACTCAATACCTCAAGTCACTCAGTTGTGTGCTCACATTTTCTGTCAACTAATGGAACCTTTTGTGCATTGTTTCAGTTCAATCGTCACTCCAAATATTTCACACCAGCCCGTCTAAAAAACCCTGGTGACGGTCAAGCTTGAAACAGTCCTACATCAAATCCCAACTTTGATTCAGCACCACAGTCCGCCGTTATGAGTAACTTGGTGAATTCATTAGCATCTAAAAACCAATGTCAGAGTGCGTGAGTGAGTGAGTAATTATTCCAGAGATCTGTTACTATTCCCATTTCTATCTCCAGATTAATTCTCTGGTCTGGGTAAATAGCTGTGAATATAATGTAATTATAACCTCAAGAGATACAACATTTGCAGCCAATACCAGATTTTCATTTGCAAATATTCTTTTCGCTCAGGGCATACCTGTGCTCACGAGCGAAGCGAGTGAGCGAGTAGAGAATTCTCGAGTGGTTTTCGAGTTGTTATATTTATGATATCATTTTCGCTCAGGCCATACCTGTTGGGTTGTGTGTGACATACAGTGACACAATGTGTGTATAGACGTGGCAAATGTCAGCAGATAACAATAACCAACATGTGGTTATTACACCTATTTTACCCTCAAATAACCCAATTCAAATGGCGAAATCACAACCAACGAACGAACGAACGAACGAGC
Source organism: Kodamaea lidongshanica (nom. inval.) (assembly GCA_030562865.1). NCBI lineage: Eukaryota > Fungi > Ascomycota > Pichiomycetes > Serinales > Debaryomycetaceae > Kodamaea > Kodamaea lidongshanica (nom. inval.). The sequence goes on along the minus strand of JAKUAJ010000033.1, from coordinate 54,488 downwards.
GAAGCGAGTTCGTGAGTGAGTTCGTGAGTGGATTTGAATTTATAACATTTCCTTCGCAGTATTACTGTCACTACTTGCAAAAGAATTCGCTACTCACTCACTCGTTTCGTTTTATGAGGCTGAATATTAGATACGTCTACGAGTACCATCAAACGTCGCTTCGCACTTGTAACCGGGACCTTACTAACTTACATTACCATGTTCATATTAATAAACAGTCATTCAGAGTAAATCAGAATCTTTTATCCAAAGGAATACATAACAGTAGCTTTACAATCAGTTTTTTTTTAAAGTCGCTTCACTCATATGTTTGGCTCTGACATATTACATCAATATCATAAGTCATTAGCCTATCAAGTGTAAATATACGACATGATGAATGTTGAAAAATTTCCCATAAAGGGTATTGTAACGTTGATATCCGTGAATGTTAATTTTCATTACCCATGCTACAAGCTGGTTACACTCATTAGAAAAGGCCTTAATAAACTCATTTGCAATGACAAGCTAAATACTTGGAGGCATTTGCAAAGTTACTTAAAAATAAGAGAGACACTAGCAATTCATTTTGATAAAGACACTAGCCTGTAAACTCGCTTTGCTCGTGTTCACTTCGCTGCATTGGCAAATAAACTCACTTCGCTCGTTCACTTCGCTCGTTCACTTCGCTGCACTCGCAAATAAACTCGCTTCGCTCGTTTCTTTGCACGCTTCGCTCGTTTATGCGACTTCCCCTCCAATCAATGAACCAAGGCATCAAAAGAAACATCACACACGGCAAACAAGTTGATGCCAATGGCTTCCGTCTCAAACGCCAAACAATCGACAAAGTAACACTCACAGCTTACAGTCAGTTGGGAGGCCAAGACTCCCCAACCACCTTGGATCAAGCCAAAACCATCGCAGAAGAAGAGTCCGAAGGAGCAGGATACATCTTGGATGGCCCCTTGAGAAGAGTCACACCATACTACTTCACCTACATTACATACTGCAAGTTGAGATGGAGAGATAGAAAGCTCATTGATATCTTCACAAGCGAGTTTAGAGATAGAGATGCAGAGTATTATCGCCAAAAAGTAGCCAATGGGGAAGTAACTCTCAACAAGAAGCCCGCCAATATTGATAGCGTGGTGAAAAACGGTGATGTGATCAGCTACAGAGCATACCGTAGAGAACCCCCAGTGTCGTCTTTCCCCATCAAAATCGTCCACGAGTCCGATGACTTGGTGGTCATCGACAAGCCTTCTGGTATCCCCGTCCACCCCACTGGCAGATATCGCTACAACACCGTCACCAAGGTCATGGAACACCAAATGAACTTGCTTGTACACCCTTGCAACCGTCTTGACAGACTTACTAGTGGGCTTATGTTTTTGGGTAAGAGCTCCAAAGGAGCAGCAGACTTCTCCAATCAAATCAAAGACAGAACAGTCAAGAAGGAGTACATTGCCCGAGTCAAGGGATGCTTCACCCCCAACGAAACCGTGATTGTTGACCAACCTTTGACTACGGTATCCCCCAAACATGGCTTGAACCGGGTGGACACGAAAAACGGTAAGGAAGCAAAAACGACCTTTCAACGTGTGAGCTACGACCCGGAATCAGATACCTCGGTGGTCAAGTGCATGCCACTCACCGGAAGAACACACCAAATCAGAGTCCACCTTCAGTACCTCGGCCACCCCATTGCCAATGACCCAATCTACTCCAACCCATTTGTATGGGGGGACACTTTAGGAAAAAATAACCATGGAGACGACCAAGAAATCATCGAAAGATTGGATCGCATAGGAAAGGACACCCCTGCAAGTAGTTGGTTTTACCCTCTGTCTAAAGGTGAGGTGCTTAGTAATGAATTATGTGAGATCAGTGGAATGCCATTATACTCTGACCCTGGTCCCAACGATTTAAGCTTATGGTTGCATGCCTTTAAGTACGAGGCCTTGGATAAGTCTTGGTCGTACAAAACAGAGTACCCAGAATGGGCCATCAGTGAGCTGAGAAAATTCATGGAATTAGCATTGGACGAAGCTGCCAAATGTGGTGAAACTCAAACTCAATTCAATGTGGGGGCCGTATTGGTTCATAATGGTAAGGTGCTAACCACAGGCCATTCGCGTGAATTGCCTGGTAACACCCACGCTGAGCAAAATGCCTTGGACAAGTATTATAAGGAGTACAACACTACTGAGTTGCCTTTGGGAACAGAACTCTACACTACAATGGAGCCGTGTACGTTGCGTTTGAGCGGAAACTTGCCATGTGCGGACCGTATCTTAAAGACCAACATCAAGACGTGTTTTGTAGGTGTTGTTGAGCCTGATATTTTTGTCAAGGACAATTCGAGTAGTTTTAAGTTGGAGCAGAATGGTGTGGAGTATGTACATATTGGGGGGTATGAGGAGAAGGCATTAAAAATTGCTACGTTTGGGCATGAAGAAAAGTGATGTTTAGTTGATAATCAAGCAGTAGTTATTTTATTGAATGTAATGCTGCGAAGCAGCTCAGGAGCGAAGCGACTAACGTTAAGCGTATATTGCTGCGAAGCAGCTCTGGAGCGAAGCGACTAATAATGTAAGGCATACACTGCTGCGAAGCAGCTCAGGAGCGAAGCGATAAATGTTAAGCGTATATTGCTGCGAAGCGACTAACGTTTGGTATATATTACGTTAACTGAATTATATAAACTGCTCCGTAATGAAAAAACACCGCAAACGATTAAACTAATTCGCAAAGTGCGCAGCACATTTTCTTGCCTCTCGAATTGAGCAAACACCGTTCCTATATCTCAATATCATTATCTATACCATTCTAATAATTAAAAACGCTTGTAGTTTCAATGACACTTGTTTATAGCAATATTACATAATACTGGTTGTCTATTCTTGGGAGAGGGGCCAGTTCAAATGGCTGAAATAAAGCACATTTTGACTGAAAAGGGACTCTTTTTTCAATGCCAAAACTGATGAATTGATTACGAGTTATTGTCGCCAAGTTAGTGTATAAGTGTCAGCCAAGTTCGTTAGTGTGTAATCAACCAAGATCGTTAGTGTGTGCTGCCAAGCTTCAATTTATCGAAAAATAGGGTACTTTGTGTCGAAACCAAAGCTACTCACTTGCTCGTTCTTCCTGTGGTTGCACATGACCGATTCATCGTGTAGGATTGGTTGAACTGTCAAATAGTTCTAGATATAGTGAATTCAAATACAAACCTAAATACACATGTTATTTGTATGAAATAACCAATACTTAACACATATAGATGTACACCTATAATACACCTGCAATATTCACCTATACTCAACTAAATGTCAAATACCCAAATTTATACCTATACTCAACTAAATGTCAAATACCCAAATTCACACCATGTCAAGTTTCGTATTGGTTTGTTTATTACTTTTTGATTCTAGATGATGTATATACATGGATTACGTAGCTGATTTTTATGCACCTCATCCATCTTCTAATACACGACATAATTACTTTGTCAGAGGTGGTTATATAGTGTACACCCAACACCAAAACTAAAACTTACATTCATACACCACAATAATGGAACTAACCTCTATGATTTCAATACATCTTTTGAATACAATGTCTATGCTAACCAATAGACAGAGCAGGAATATACAAAGAATATACAGAGCTGACCAATATACAGAGCTAACCAATATACAAAGCTAAATATAAGGACCAGCAATAGAAAGAATCAAAGTGAACCAGGTGAAAGACAAGAGAAAAGCTATATAATACACCACAGCCAATTAACATTCCTTAGTCTTATTCGCACCAGTATTTGCAGCCAATGAAAACGAGCGAAGAGAGTAAGTGAGTGAATTCGATTTTTATGATCCGAATACTATTTATAAGATTTCATTACTATTTCTATGATTTCTATGATTTCAAAGCTAATTTCACTATTTTCATGATTTCCTTTCATGGTGATTTGAAGAGCCAATATACACTAAATTTTGGGTTTTGAGTTGATTGAAGGTGAGCTGGGTGTGTGATTTTTCAAGGGGTAGTTGTTTATTTGCAGACGATTATTGGCAAATGAATACCGAAAAACGTACGTACGAACGAACGAACGAACGAAAGAACGAACGAACGAGCAAACGAGCAAGCGAACGAGCGAACGAGCGAAGTGAGTGAGTGAGTGAATGAGTGAGTGCGTGAGTGCGGGAATGAATGCTAGTGCGTTCGCTCGTTCGTTCGTTCGTGAGTATCAAGCACTCATAATACTGCTTCGTAGTACTATTCGTTTTCATGTATCAAACCTTTAAAGACCCGTACCGCAAAAATGAGTATTCGCTACTCACTCATCATTTTACTCCTCACACTCATAATTAGTTATATAAGATATTGTAAGCTGTTAGAGCTAAATTCGCTACAATTGTATTGTGAAATCACTCTCTTGCTTCCTAAAGCAAAACTCACATACTGCGCTCATAGTGTTTGGCAGCAATTTGATATTCCCAGGATGGCTGTTTTTAATCAATCATTATGTATATCTAAGCTAATCATTTTTGTCTCTGTAAAGTTTTACTCTAAATTTTGTTATTACTTGATATGAACCTGAACTGAAGTTGAACTTGTTTTGCATAATATAATTTGTTTAAAGCCTTCTCCATGGCTTTTCTGCAATCAGGCCGAACGAGCGAACGAGCGGAGCGAGTGAGTGAGTAGCGGGTACTTTTGAATTGAGCTGATCGAATCCGCAACTCACGGAGCGACGTAGCGAGTACTTTTGATTTGAGCTGATACGAACAGCGGAGCGAGTGAGTGAATAGCGAATACTTTTGATTTGAGCTGATCGAATTCGCAACTCACGGAGCGACGTAGCGAATACTTTAGATTTGAACTGATCGAATTCGCAACTCACAGAGCGATGTAGCGAGTACTTTTGAATTGAGCTGATCGAATACGCTACTCACTTACTCGCTCCTCTCGTTCGTATGCGAGTAGCAAAGTGACTTTATAGTTGACACTTTTTACGTTGGGTACAAGACCAAACGTTAGGCTGTGCATTTTTTTGCTCTTTTACAACCTCATCTTCATTTTATATCCAACATGTAGCATAGTTTAACATGTAGCTTTAATCAAAAGTACTCGCTACTCACTCACTCGCTCCGCTGTTCGCATCAGCTCAAATCAAAAGTACTCGCTACTCACTCACTCGCTCCGCTCGTTCGTATCAGCTCAAATCAAAGTACTCACTACTCACTCACTCGCTTCGCTCGTTCGCATACATTTACTTTATTCCTAAACCAATCCATAACCCTAAACCAATCATCATACATCATCTTGACTCATTCTATTTTGCCCATCACTATCATCATCCAATACAACCTTTTTGCGTGAATAAACATACAATGCGGTTCTATTCCTGTTTGCATCCCGAGAATCCAAAGACATCTGCAGCCGCAACTCACCACCTTCATGACGATTTGTATGACGATCGGGTTGGGTGTGTGGCGGGTGTGGATTGTCATTTGTTGGAGTGGAGATACTAACGGACCTGGGAATAGCAAAGGCAGCAGCTATGACAGCATCAGTCATGGACAAAAACGACTTTTTGGTTACTCGAACAGCAGCCACCATGGCATCCATTTTTGATTTCGTAAGGATTTCACTTTTTTTGGAAGTAGGATGAGATTCTTGATCACTATGAGTTGGATGAAGTTGTTGATCATCATCTTCTTCAACAAACAATTCGAATTTATCTAATTCATATATTTCATCCTCATAAAAACGTCTTCCCAATACACCTTCCTTCTCTTTAGTCTTCATTATAATGTTAAATTTGTTACACCATTCCCATGGGATAACCACACAGATCACATAAGTCACCACCGAGAACACTTCCGAAAGCTCAAACACAAAGGAATTGGAGACATCGGCAATGAAAAAGGCCACGGGAGAGAAAATCAACAAAAAGGTCAATATCAGCAAGAGCCAAATCTTTCGATTGGCCAATATGTAATTGATCTTGAGTATAAGATAAACACTGATGATGACGGCATAGCATAAGCCAATCAGAATCCGCACCAAGTATACAAAGGTGGGTAAGATATCACCTGCATCGTCAGTTAGGGCAAAGGTGTGGAATTTTGCTATTGCCCAGATAACCTGGGAAGTGATCAGAGCAAAGACACCCACAAAGAAGGTCATACGCTTATCTTTTTGTCTTTGGAAGATACGCATGATGACTTGGACTTGGTTAATTTGTAATAAGAACACTGCTATAAAGTCAATCACATTGATTAGTACGCTTGAGTTGATCATGTCTAATAAGGCAGGCCCATGTAAATAACCATTTCTCTGTTGGGCATGCAAAGTGACTATACTTTTAATCACCACCACCATCATGTATACACTGGCAACTGTGGTGGAACCTTTAAGTAAGTAGGACAGCTTGATGGTGTAGTTGGTTAGCACAAATATTGTAAGGAAGACTGTTACCACAAAGGAGATACTAATGGCATAGACGATGGAAACGATGCTATAAGTGAAGGAACCATGTAAGTTGTTTGAAGTGAACTGCTGCCAAGAGGCTTTCATTAAGGGTAGCTGAGTCAGGAATTTATCTATGACCAAACCCACGTTTGTATTTAGCATGGGGAAGACCCCGTTGTAGCACATTTGTTGATAGACAGCTTGATGGATATATTCAGCTGGTTGACGCCTTTCATGGGATATTAGCATTCCCTCGGGGAGATTTATAGATTTGCATGAAGGGAAGGGGTCCATTCTGACCCAATTTCGTCTCCAGTACATTAGTATTTGTCGTTATGTCGTAAATATCATTGTGCGTGGTTGTGTCGCAGTGCGTCGCAGTGCGTCGCTGTGCTCGATAAATATTGTAGTGTCGTTGTGCGTCGTTTGTCACTCACTAGTATCAAATCACCACAATGGGTACTCCAAAAGATTCAAGACTTCATGAATCAGGAAGCAAAACGCCAAAGTCGTATTCATCACATCTATTGGAAACTCCCAAGCATAAACGTTCCGATTCATCCAACTCATACAACTTCTCATTACTAGATATATATGGTACTGAATCGCCAGCAGAGGAGGCAATGAGAATATGGGAAAACGAAGCATTGGACTTGACTCAAATTGATGAAGAGAGAGTTGCAAAGGCAAGAAGACAAATGGAGCTTGGGTTTAAAAAATTAGATCTTGGTTCAGTTCAACCTGAAGAGAATCATAATGAATATGAGAATGGTTTTCATCATGGAGGAGGTTACACCAAAGATAATAGAGATGGATATAAAATCAATGATCAGAATAGATTTGATCATAATAGATTTGATCATAATAGAATTGATCATAATAGAATTGATCATAGAATTGATCAACATAGAAATGATCATAAGATAGATCATAATACTCATCATCAAATCATACATTCAAATTCACAGAAACTAGCCCCAAGTCAAATAGTTAGCCCCAAACAAAGACACCCAGTTGCCCGCAGAATCTTCCTGGACCCATCCAACGTCATTTTCGCCGAAATGGAACACAAGACCGAGCCTCCTGCAAGAGGACATATTTTGACGAGCAACCCACCGTCAAATCATAGTCTAAATTATAGTCCAACCCATAGTCCTATTCATAGCCCAACACTCAGCCCGTCCACCAGACACTCCCCCAACCCATCCAACGTATTGTCTGCCTCACCGGTGTTCACACAACGCATGTCTCGGTCACCACGCTTCTCGGTGGCCAAGGAAGCGGTCCCAATCAAATCCAAAGACGGATTGTCTCGGATAAGAAGTCTTTACAAGAATGTGTCCAAGTCCTCAGAGAGTCTTTTCAAGAATGAATCCAAGGCTTCGGAGGTTCTTTTCATGAATAAAGTAACCTCTTCGGAGAGTGTGTTTAAGAATAAATCAAACTCTTCGGACAGTGTTCTTAAGAGTGATCAAAGTTTTGATATACACAATCATTCAGCGTTGGATATTAATCAACCACCAGTGTCAACCCCGGATATCGTCTTTAAAAATCAACCATCAGTGTCAACCCCGGAAATCGTCTTTTCAAATCCAACTGATAAACCCGGCATATATTCAACTACCCATGATACCGTCAACCTTGAAAAGAAGGATAAACTTCCTCAAAGAACATTGCTGAGTCCAAATCATAGTCTGGACAAGAGATCTTCTCATTTTTCTCTCTCTCGGTTTAGATCAACCGACCTGTTGCCTGATAGAAAACGTTATGAAAAGAGTCAATCTATGGAAAATTTACCAAATGGTAAAAGACATGAAACACCTCATGGGACTCCCCATGAAAAGTCACTTGGGACTTTTCCTGAAGATTTCAAAGAACCCTCCCTTGGGGTCGGAGGGGTGGCATCATCACATGTCCCTATATCCAATAGACTCCCCAACCCCAAATCAAAAATCGACAGATATGGATTCAAAAAAGAATCCAACCATCACCAAACAACTACCGAAGAGTACAACAACTGGTTTGCCGAGTATGCCGAATACCTGGAACGTCGTAAAAAGAAATGGCAGCTCCTCATGAAGAGTAACGGGCTTTCTGGAGATGATACCGTCCCTCTGAGGTTCCCCCCCAAATCCGACAAGGTCAAAAAGTTGGTACGCCGAGGCATTCCCGGTGAATGGAGGGGTGCTGCTTGGTGGTTCTATGCCGGTGGTAGCGAAAAGCTTAACAAGCACCCTGGGGTATATGCTCAAATTGTACAAGATACAAAGGGTATTCACAATAAGGATACCGAGGTTATTGAAAGGGATTTGAATAGAACGTTTCCTGATAATATTCATTTCAATCCATCCATTGACCTGGGAGACCCAGAAAACGACATCCATAGGCAGGCCATCCCTAGTATTGACCAGTCTAGTTCTGACGACTCTCTGTCTGAAGAACCTAGAATGATCCAAGCCCTTAGAAGAGTTCTCGTTGCATTCGCACACTACCAGCCTCAGATTGGATACTGCCAATCCTTAAATTTCCTCGCTGGACTTTTGCTACTTTTCATGGAGGAAGAGAAAGCATTCTGGATGTTGGTGATTTTGACCGAGCGAATCATCCCCAAGATGCACTCGGCCGACTTGGAAGGTGTACATACTGACCAAGGGGTACTTATGCTCTGTATCAAGGAATACATTCCGCAGTTGTGGTCAATTCTCGGAAAAACCTTTGAAGGTGATGCCTTGCTGGAGGACCGAATTTTGGCAAGGTTACCACCCGTGACACTTGTGACCCTGTCTTGGTTCATGTCTGTTTACGTTGGTATTTTACCGATCGAGACTGCTTTAAGAGTATGGGATATCCTTTGGTATGAAGGGCTGAAAACCATTTTCCGGATCTCGCTTACAATCTGTAAAATGTGTTTAGATAGTCCCGATTTCCAGAAAAAGAAATTATTAGCAAACGGATCTGAAGTGGACCAAATCGAATTGTTCCAATTCATGCAAAGCTTCCCCAGGGTCATTCTCGACCCCAACTTCTTGATTGACAATTGCTTCAAGAAAATCGGAGGCTACGGATTTGGACTGCTTGCTCAAGAGGAGATTAACAAATGCCGAGAGTTTGTCCTGAAGCAAAGAGCAAAGCTCAAAAAATCATCAGTGATAAACCCGGAATTGACCGAGGAGGAGAAGGAGTCCCTCGACGCAACCAGCATAGAGCAGGACAGCATCCACGATGTGTACGGGTTCCACAGATCCATCATGAGCGGGGTTGTTTGGAACAAGAATATGAGTAACAAGATGAAGAAGAAATTTCCTAAGAAGATTGCATGAGCAACTATTGATTAGTTGTGAAGAAGTGAAGAGAGTGAAATAATTAACGTTAGCATTAGATTGAAAGCATTAGATTTATTGAAAGCATTAGATTTGACTGATACCTTTAGCTTTCAATTAATAGATTTTTTGAGCTAAAAGTGATTGAGAATACCCAGTTGATTCATTTGATAAGACTTGCAAAACATAAGCTGCTCTCACAGTTTACCAAAATCCTGCACAATGCAAGGGTAGAGAAGCGGTTTCAGCAATAGATAGCAATACAGAAGCAAAAGAAAAGTGATGAAGTAGCTGTTGCATAGCAATAGAATAGTAGATACGAGTGAGTGAGTAGTGAATTCTTTTAATTTGAATATGATGTCTATAATACACTACTGATTACTCACGCACGAACTCGAGCACGAACGCGAGCACGAACTTGAGCACGAACTTGAGCACTCACGCACGAACTCAAGCACTCACGCACGAACTCAAGCACTCACACTCATAAATCATAAAGCACAAGTCATAGATCATGTCATCAATCATTGTGAATTCGCTGCTCACTCACATCCATGAATCCAATGCTAATTATTTTTACGAACGATGATTTCTTTTCATGGAGAGTTTCTGGAGAAGCGAAATCACTGATGGTATTGCTTTGATGGGTTGGTGTGATGATCGGATGTCATTCTTAAAGTTATGATTTTGTTAGTTATGACAACTATAAGAGAATGTAAAAGTCCTGGTGATGACGTTAAACACCAGGGGATACACCAAAGCGATATAATGTTTTAGCACTCGTAGATAAATATTGCCATAGCATAAAAGGTATCAGTTTGGTATTATCAGTTTTTCGATATAGTTTACTATTTTTTTGCTATCAGTTTGGTATATAATATACACTCACCTATTGGTTTAATCACTTTATGTTATGTTTCGGTCATCTAATACCAGCTAGGGAATGTTCACTTCACTGCTGTAATTATAGAGAAATGCTAGTCCTTATATACTCGACACATCAAATGTGGTATTAATTGTCACATGTGACCTTTAACAAGTGAAGATGTGCAACCATCTAGACATAATAACTTTGTAACCTCCTTAGTATTGTAGTACCAAGTCATATATCCAAAACTAACAATCCTCATATGTGAAACCACCCAAAAAGCATCCTCTCCCCTTTCCTCATCCCAATGGTTGCAAAATATCCACCTTTCTACCAGACTTTGATTTAAAATCCCTCCAAAAACAGCGAAGCGAGTAAGTGAGTGAGTGTGTGAGTGAGTGAGTGAGTGAGTGAGTGAGTGAGTGAGTGAGTGAGTGAGTGAGTGAGTGAGTGAGTGAGTGAGTGAGTGAGTGAGTGTGTGAGTGAGTGAGTGAGTGTGTGAGTGAGTGAGTGTGTGTGCGAGTAAGTGAGTGAGTGAGTGCGTGTGTGAGTGTGTGACTTTTTTAAGGTGGTGGTGCTTAGATACAGAACTAAGCAAGGGTTAAAATCTTAGTAGTCACCTCACTCCTATGAGTGATTGATAGTTTAGATGTAGAGACACAAGTCGTAAACACAAGATGCAAATTATCCGAGGTTGGCAACTACAACTCACCAAAATGAGTAGACAAGCCATCTCTCAAAATGTAGAAAAATATGCTCTGGAAATTGGTATACGTTCGCTACTCACTGCATTCCCTCAATCGTATCAAAAGGATGCAAGAGAGTTCCAAAGATGAAATACCTTTGGAGTAACAATAGGCTCTTGAATGAAGCTCCCAACAAATAATTGACTGGTGAGAGCGAAAGCTAAGCCATGGTGTGTAATGGTCTATAGAGATGTATGATAAATTTCAATAGGCAGTCTATGTAGAGAAATATGCCAGATTTCAACAATTTTATGCAAAAAGAGACAAGAGAGCAATTGAGTGGTTGACAAAAAGAAAATGCTATCCTCGTAGTTATGTCTGACTATGAATATGGCTCTTCAAAACAACGATATGATTGTGAAATAGAATACATATATAATTTCTTCCAAATTGCATGTAATGGTTCTTGGCTGGAAATCGCAACAGATGTTTAACTAGCAGATTAATAACATCTTTCATGATGAGTTTCGTATTGGTTTTGATTGGTTTGTTTATTACTTATCCGAGGTAATCCTACTACACATGAGGTGAATTACGTAGGTGATTACCATATTATCTCATCATTTGTCACATGATACATCTTGGGGTATTAATGATTGCAATGTTGTAGAGATTGTTATAGAAAGTGGTTAAAGAATGTAGCTTTAGAGAGTAGATGTAATCGGTCACTTTTCTTGAGAATTGGGTGCAAAAAAGCATTCAAGCAGAGATTTTCATCAAGGGGGGACCCTTGGGAAGTATCTGCAAAAGTAAAAATCCAACTCGATTCGCTTACTCGATTCGATCGTTCAAAGTATTCACAACTCACTCCCGTCGCTACAACTTTGAGCTCGCTTTAGAGACAGTTTATCTGCCTTGAGATATTGTAAAAGAGTGAAAGAGTTCATTAGGCCTTATCAAGGATAGTAAAAGCCTTCCGTTTATGTATGTGAGTATCTTGGAACCATCTAGGAGATATGAAATCAACATATGATTTGGGGAAATTGGTTAGAGTTTGATATGGCAGACAGTAAAGATTAATTTGCAATCTCGTTGTTTTGCCATCATGTACAAGCTTTGATAAATATTGAGCCTTGATTGTGCCATTTGGGTCTTCTTCACTCCTTCGCTCGTTCCAAAGCTGATAGTTCGCAGCCAAATTGAAGTGATTTACGAGTAAGAAATAGGTGAAAGAATCAGCCAGTGAGCTTCAAATTGAAAATGCTCCATAGTGAATACTACTTTAGGAGTCGTTCTGAATGTTTTTCAACTCAATTGAAACAGTAAATGAACTATTTTAGTGACAATAACCAAGTACATGTACCTGAAGGTATCTCAACACCGCCAAAAAACCAATCACATCAGGTTGCTACACAAGAGTGGCAAACTACACATGAACAAAATTGAAATCATCAAAATCAGCATTCAAATCATGAAGTTACGAATTCATAAAGATTACTTTCAAATCAAATCCTCACTCGGCTCGTTCATTTGGTCTAATTTCCTCTTTGGGATGGCCCTATTGCGTATACAACTAACCCCAGGCCGTTGAATAAACAACCTCCAAGGTACAAACTATGAAAGCCATTCGAAAATGGCTGCTCAACAGCACAACTCCAACAAGTACCTTCACAGTGCATCATAGTCTAGGCTCAGGTTTGGTTACAATACGTGGGATCTCTATATTCTTCAACTACATTGTGTATTCTTTGGCATGAACTCGATTTTAATGTCTATAATGGTGTGTCTTCGGAGATGACTCACCTGTCGGAAAATTGTGCTTTTAGATAAATGGAACATCAGCTATCAAAATCATGTACTGCATCGTGTAGTTATTTTTCATTTCCATGCAAATTAAAGTGACAGCACATATGTATACGCCATGTAGGTTCGTTGGTGTATTCTTACGTGAAGGTCAACTAAAGATCTTCCCCCCTATACAAAGCATCCCCAACGGCAACAGCCTGTTTACTCTCCTTCACGTCATGAACACGAACAATATCCACATCTTGCTGAATGGCTGCAATAATGGCCGAGGTGCTGCCAATAAGCCTGTCAGCAGCAAGAGGAGTACCAGTCAAGTCGCCCAAAAACTTTTTCCTGGACACACCAACCAAGGTGGCAAAGTTGAAGCTCATATAAGATTCCTGGTCCTGGATGGTGAATTGCTTGAGTAATCTTGCGTTGCGTAGCAAGTGGACATTTTGGAGACCAACTTTTGCGAATCCAAAACCCGGGTCGATGACGATTTGCCACTTGTAGATTCCGGCGTTGTAAGCCTTTTGGATTTGCGAGCTCATTTCGCGAAGGATGGAGCTTATCAACACGTCGTGGGAAGCCAGTTTGGTGTGTGTGCGAGGGTCAATGAAGGATTCCTGGTGATGCAATACCTCGTGGTACTCGTTTAGGTCCAGCATGGTTTGGGGGGTGCCTCGTATGTGACTGATGATGTACGGGCAACGGTGTTTGGCCACCACGTCAAATATCTTGGGATCTAAAGTTCCCATGGAGATGTCGTTCACAATGTCGGCACCGGCTTTCAACGCTTTGTCGGCAACCTCACTACGGTATGTATCGATGGAGATCAAGACGTTGGATTTTTGCCTCAATGCTTCAATCAACGGGATGGTTCGATCCAATTCCACCTCCACACTGGGAGGGCTGGACCCTGGGCGGGTCGAGGCTCCCCCAATGTCGATGATGGTTGCCCCGTCAGCCTCCATTTGTAAGCATTTAGCTAGCAATTCGTCGAGGGAACGGTCACCTCCGTCGCTAAATGAATCTGGAGTCGTGTTCACGATTCCCATGATCCCGGTAGTGCTTGTGATGAGATTTGCCTTTGTCCTGCGTACGGGTACATGACGATGGTGAACGTCTCCAGACATAAGCAACTCGGTAAGATGGTTATGGATGGGCTCCGTGCTGATGGGGTGCACGTAGTCCTGCGGAATCAACTCACACAAGGGCTCAAGCACGAACAAACGTTCAAGCATGGACTTGTGGGGGATGACCAACTCCGGGGTGTTCATTTCGAGATGGTCGTAAAGAATGATGTCTAGATCGATGGAACGGGGCCCATTGTCGAATTCCTTGACTCGGTTAATGTGCTTGTATTCAATCTCCTTCAAGATCAGAAGAAGCTGTTGGGGTGAGAGACCCTCAAACCTAACTTTGACCACCCCGTTGAAGAAATCAGGCTGCTGGTGGTAATACATGGGCTTGGAGATGTATATCAGGGAGGTTGATAAGATTTCGATATTATAATTTTTAAGCAATTCCAAGGCTGTTTCGATGTTTTTCATCTGATCCCCTTGGTTAGATCCAAATGCTATGAATGCTGTGTGAGTATCGTGCGTGTTAGCATTCTGATTCATATTAACAGGCATGTTGAAATCAGATGAAGAAGTAGTTATTTCGTTCAATTTAAGGGGCTCTGCTCCAATAAACATCTCTTTTGTCATCACACTCTCCACACCCACACCATTGGTGAAATTAATGGCATTGGGTTTGATTACTTGTACACTCACACTAGCCACCGGGTATGTGGCATGTATCACCTGACCCACGCGATACACGAGGGCCTCTACCGTTTTGAAGTTGGACTGCTCGACATATGAGGCGATGGCAGTGATCACGTCATTTGGGTGGATTGTATGATTGGACACGTCCAACTTGATATTCAAGTCTACGTACTGCTTTTGGAGCCTTTCGAAAGTAAAGACCCCAATCAAAGTAAGAAGACGAATGCCTTCAATGTGTAAAATATCGTTACCAACACTAGCCCCTGAACATAACCTTTTAAGCTCATATCGCACGCTCTGTGCTCTGATTTCGCTTTTGTTGGACTGAACCAGAATCTGAACACCCAAAGGGGTACCACCACCAGTGTTTTGAGGATCCAAAACAACTTTGCTGATGGCCTCACCAAGGCCTTTGAGGGACTGGAAATTACGATTTTGATTGGATGTGATGTATCTGGAGATGTTTCGCAGAATCACAGCATAGTTTAACGAGTACCTCAAATCATCAGAATTCAGAGCCTTTTGGAAGTCAGTGTCTAGCTGCACGCTGATTTCAACAGGCTGGGCGATTCGGTTTTTCCATGCATCAACCCCGATGATTGCTTGGGCAGAGAGGTCTTTGATAAGGACTTTATCGAATGCTTTTTGCATTGGTTTGGAAAGGCGAAGCATTTGTGCGAACGAACTCACGAGCGAAGCGAGTGAGTGAGTGACAAACTTTCACCTACGAGCGAGACCAGTATGACAATTCTACGAGCGAGTGACTAACGTTCACCTACGAGCGATACCAGTATGTCAATTCTACGAGCGAGTGACAAACGTTCACCTGCGAGCGAGACCAGTATGACAATTCTACGATGCGAGTGATTAAGTGATTAACCAATAAATGAGTCATGACCTTCTCTGGATAGTGATATTATCAATATAGTGTAAGTTCATGAAAGAACCTGCAATGTATTGGACTTTTCTCTGCTATTCAACTTGGTACATTATGATTATCTAGTTCAATTCACTGGTGATTACATCATCCCGTCATATACATGACACTTGGGGTGGTTGGCTCATCTTCATGATTTTGTGCAGGATTGCATGATTACGGACCAAGAGTGAGATTGATTTAGAGCAAGAACAAGGACTTTTGAAATGATTCCGGGATCCTCATGATTACATTATATCAGATACATGATCAATTTAGTCGCTAAATAGTCATTATTGAAACTCTCTATATAGATGCCTGATGACATGAGTCACTGTATGGTGTACCATAGTTTAGCTTATGTCGACAATCAAAGGCACCAAATAGCCTCTAGTTAACCATGACAAAACAGTCTAATTTATTTGTGGCATTGTTACCAAACACCAATATTAAATATTGCCCGTGTGTTGTTAAGACTATGATAAAGGAGTGATGACAACGATAATTGAGCTTATTTTTCTGCTTCTCTAGTGTAGTTTATGTCTGAATAGGCAAGAACCAAGTGGTTAGTGCACGAGCTAAGTGAGTGAGTGAGTGGCGAATTCTTTTGATTAAAGAACGAGCGAAATGAGTAAGGTCCCTCTCTTTGGCACTTTGTTGAATTTTCTCAAGGTCCCCCCATAAGATTCTACCCTATTAGCCCATGTAGGCTGACGGGATGTATCTAGCTAAACCAATCTTTGTCTAATGCTCTCGAAATACACATTCACCGGTTGTTTTTGGGCACACAATCAAATTATTAGTTGGAATGAGCACGAGCGAAGCGAGAAGGTGAGGAATGTGAACGAACAAACGGAGTCAGTGAGCAGCGAATTTGTCAGACGAGCTAACGGAGTGAGTGAGCAGCGAATTTGTTGGACGAGCAAACGGAGTGAGTGAGCAGCGAATTTGTTGAACTCACTCTTTCACTCACCCACTAACGAACGAACGAAAGAACGAAAGAACTTACCCACTCACCAACTCACCAACTCACCAACTCACTCACTCGCTTCGCTCGTTCGTTTGGGTGATATTGTAATGAATAATTCTCAGGTCACACGGTTGGCTCGGTCACTCATTAGACGTTGCACGATATTCCTAACAAAAACACTCGCGTCGCTCATGTTTGAGGTTATCTGTACATCATGTTGTTATTTCAATATCTATTCCTTCACTTTATGAATATCTTATGGTATATAATTGCGTGATGACATATCCTCTTTATCATTTTTTAGACATTGGCCACGAATATCACTTCAAAGGAGTCTGTACGATCAATAGCACTGCAAAGCACGGTCTGGACCTCTCTATTTGCATCTCATGTTACTCCCCCCAATTGTCTTGGCTTTGCCAGAAATGCTTTATCCAAAATCCGTACCAATCCATTACCCTCTTTGTTATTCCGGGTTATTGGTGTACTGCCAGTACAACTTTGCAACAGCTTTATGGCTTTACGTTGTGTCGATAACACGTGCACAACCACCAACAGCTCATATTTGAATAGATCAAGGCACCATCCAAGATAATGCCTCTCAATTTTCAATTATACCTTGCATCAATCCTGTCCCCAGATAAATGAATATCAACTTGGTAAGTAATGGCTTCTGACTCAGCAATTTGACTAATTATATTTTGATGTTCTTCGTAGTCAATCTGCTTGTTTGAGCTTTCAGGAGGGGAGTGGGCTTTAGTTTGTGAGACCATTCTAAAAAACTTGTCTCTTTAGTAAACTTCACCCTCAAAATCTCAATAGCGCAGCGTTCAGTAGAAGTGTGTGTACTAGAGTTTGGGTGTGTTATTGGAGTTCATTGGCTGTGAATTTGCAGTGAGCGTCGCAGTAAGCTTTGCAGTGAGCTCGCACTAAGCTTCGCACTAAGCTCGCACTAAGCTTCGCACTAAGCTCGCACTAAGCTTCGCACTAAGCATCGCACTAAGCGTCGCACTAAGCGTCGCAGTGAGCTCATCGGTAAGCTTCGCAGTAAGCTTCGCAGTGAGCTTCGCAGTAAGCTTCGCAGTGAGCTTCGCAGTAAGCTTCGCAGTGAGCTTCGCTCACTGCTTGCACTGCTCGCTCACTG
Source organism: Kodamaea lidongshanica (nom. inval.) (assembly GCA_030562865.1). Lineage (NCBI taxonomy): Eukaryota > Fungi > Ascomycota > Pichiomycetes > Serinales > Debaryomycetaceae > Kodamaea > Kodamaea lidongshanica (nom. inval.). Next base: position 36,565 of record JAKUAJ010000033.1, on the reverse strand, counting down.
CTCACTCACTATCACTACTCTCCCTCTCAATCTCATCCAAAACTTTCACCCTCTCTGAAACCTCCAAAACATCATCAACAACCTCAATATCATCACTAACATACTGCCCGTAATCACACAGATTCTGAATAAACTCCTGTGCCTCTTCAAAATCCCACCCATAGTCCTCCATGGCCATACGGATGAGAATCTCATTGGCCAACACATGCGTAGAAAACCCAGCCACAGACCAGTAGGTGATAGTCTTGTTGCCCTTTGCCTTGTGGAGAAGCATTTTCTGGAATCGAGCCAAGATGGCGTTTCCAACGAGCGACTGCCTCTTGATGCCAAAGTAGCCCCCGCCGTACTGGGACCAGTCGGTGCCCCATTTGTCGTCTCGTGACATTATCTCATGCTTGCTTTGACGTTGCTGGTTGCGTGCCATGACGTAGAATACCAGTGGTGGCTCTTTCGCGTTTAAGATCCGTTCCACCACATCCATATGCTTTCCGGCACGTTTGAGGAGCTCGGTCTTGGACCGGATATGAGACGGTATTCTCTTGGATTTGTACTTTTCTATGGTTTCCTCTTTACGCCTACGCTTACCTTCCTCCATATCCTGAAGAGCCTTAACTTTGGACATGTTAATCTCATTTAAGGTTGTATCTTTCTCTTCATTCTCACTGTCTGTTTCAGGTTTATTCGTGTCAATGGCCTCGCTGAGTGTACTCTCCAAGATGTGTTTATTCTCGCTGAGTGTACTCTCCAAGGAGTGTTTGGTCTCACGGACTGTACTCTCCAACTGACCAATATCAATCAACTTGCATCCAAACCCATCACTAGATACACTGGATGACCGCCGAACCATCTTGGGGGCGTCCATCTGGTAGGCATTCTCGTTACTCTCGGGCCTATATACCCATACTTTTCTCCTTTTCTTGGACTTGGTTGGGCTGCTTTGGTTCATAATTATTTTGCGCGGCATATAAAGCGGGTTGGGCCATTAGGGTACGAGGTTAAGGTAATCGCTAGAGGTTTCGTTTGATTTTAATTAGAGATTTAGTGAAGATTATGTGAATGGTGATGGTATGTAATAGTTGCTATAGTGAGTGATAGTACGTGATAGTTGTGATAGTAGTGATAGTACGTGATAGTTGTAATAGTGAGTAACAGTAGGTAAGTAAGCCATACTTGACAATAATCCTAAGCCAAACTAGGCCAAACTAGGCCACACTAAGCATCCTAAGCCAAACTAGGCCATACTAAGCATCCTAGGCCAGAATAGGCCATACTAGGCCATACTAAGCATCCTAGGCCAGAATAGGCCATACTAGGCCATACTAATCATCCTAAGCCATACTAGGCCATATCACTACACGTTATATCAATTAATCTTAAAATAACTATACATTTAAACCATCACTCCAATGCTCAACTTCATTCCAATGCCAATCCTCACCTTCACACCAATGCCAATCCTCACCTTCACACCAATGCCAATCCTCACCTTCACTCCAATGCCAATCCCTCCTTATCGATTTTGAAACAAATTAGCCAATTGTGCACTCAAGTTCGCTCCATTACCACCTTGTGGGAAATTAGATTGCATTCCAGCAAATCCAGGCTGTGGAGAGTTGCCAGAAGGAGAGTTTCCAAACAAACCACTCAAAGGATTAATGGAAGATTGGGTAAATGTATTGAAATCAGGCAGTGATCCATGAGACATTGTTGGGGCTGGACCACCTCCAATTAAAGTTGTTTTGACATAATTGTCATCAGGTTCACCAGGTTTGTTTGATTTAGGTCCATTTCTTGCAGAATTGGTTGGCATCTTCTTGGACATTGCCTTTGAAGAAATACCAGCACCGATTTCGATATCCGGTTCATCAATAACCATTCCACTGGCTAAAGCTTGACCACCGGTTCCTCCCCATTGTGCATGTACAACCCATGTTCTGTCAGCATCTGTTAAACGCAGGATTGGGATGATCGAAACTCCATGTTGATAATTACAACAATCACGAGGTCCAAACCCAACCCCCCAACGAGTTCTTAAAGGCATGGAATTGTCTTTGTTGAATGATGTAATAACTTGCTCAGCTTCACGTCTTGAATAAACCTTAATAAAAGCATGCTTACGTTCACTGTTTAAAATCACAGATTGAACTTCAGCAAATGGTCTCAAAGCAGAAGCAAGAGCTTTCTCATCCATATTACGAGGTACACCACCAATGAACAAAGTTCTTGATAACACTTTGAATGACCCTTGAGGTAAAGTTTGATCAAACCCAACGTTTCTTGGTCTATAATGTGGAGTTCCAGGTAAGTTCAATTCTCCTCCTTGGAATTGTTCTTGATTAAGTTGAGGTGCATTGTTATTACCAAATTGTCCGTTTGGAGGAGCTCCAAATTGTTGAAAGTCTTGATTTGGAGGTTGGAATCCATTTGGAGGATATCCATGTTGTGGAGGGGCTGGAGGTGCTTGTTGATGTTGTTGTTGTTGATAACCATCTTGATTGTAACCACCATATTGTCTTGGAGGTGATCTTTCACGTCTACCATAATTGTTATTTCTTTGAGGAGATCTAGATCTTTGTCTTCTTGCGTATGGATTATCAAAATTATCCCTTCCACGTTGTTGATGTGGTGGTGGAGGTTGTTGTTGTTGTTGTGGAGGTTGTGCTTGTTGAGGTTGTGCTTGTTGAGGTTGATTACCATTTTGCATTTGCTGCAACATATTAAAAATATGTTGCTCATTACCACCTTGAGGTGCAACATTTTGCTGAGAAGGAGGATTTGGTAACAGTGGATGAGATGGTTTTTGACTTGCGTTTGATAAAGCTGATAATTGAGACAAAATAGTGTTTGCATTTGAAGCCATTGGCTTTACGATCAGAGAATCCGAGGAATTTGAAGCTGAGGAAGATGATGGTTTTGTCATTGAAGCCAAAGCTAAAGCCAGTAAAATACTATTTGAATCCAGGCCATTTGTACCTAATGAAGAGGTTGATACACCAACGCCTGGTTTCACTGGTTCAACACTTGTTCTAGGAGGTGATCCTGGAGGAGTTGTCAGACTAAAATGTTTACTTCTGATTCTAGCGATAATTTCAGGGTCAAAAGTTTCAGCTCTTTCCCAAATATCTACTAATTTACTGATTTTTACCACCAGTGATTGACTAATCAATAATTCCATTGCATCATCAATTAGCAGTTCAATTAATTCACTAATTTTAAATGCTCCTGCTCCAAAACTTCCTTCATTTGCACTAGATTCTATAGTTTGTCCTTTACTTTTAGCCTCTTCAATATATGCCCTAACAATAGAATCAACAACATACAATGTCCCTAATTTATGAGACGATGGTACTGCCTTACAATTCAGGTATAATTTGGCTACTAATGTAGCTTCTTCTTCAACATTCTTCACTGCAATCTCAGTTAATCTTTTGATACGTGACCCAGATACTCCAGGTGCTTTCAACGTAGGAAATTCTTTCAATATGTTTTCAAATTCTTCAACTGACATTACACACTTTGGTTACAAATACGACTCTCCTGTAGAATACACTAATTAATTTCTCCTCAAATTGGTTATTTTCGAAATGATTTCGCCTTTTATTTTTAGTTTGCTTTAATAATTCCGCGTTACCTTTACAGAAAAAATCTATACAAGTGGTTGATTAAATTAAAAAAAATGTGCGGGAATCTGAGCTTTTATAGTTTCTGGGTTGGGCGGGACACGAAGGAAGCACGTGATGGACAAGCAACAAACTGCGACAACAAATTGTGACAAGGACACACCGTGACATGTGTGAGGTGTGTTCCATTTTATGGTACAGGTCTTTGGAGGTTTTCTATATAATATATATTGGCATATAAAAATTCACAACCTCACACATTTATATTCACATGAATAACCTGACATATATTCTCATATAATTTCACACCATACTCACATATATTCTCATATAATTTCACACCATACTCACATATATTCTCATATAGTTTCACACCATACTTGTTATATATAACTTCACACCATACTTGTTAGGTTAATCATACATCGCTCAAGGCCGATACACTACACACGTGCAGTGACGACTGTGAACACAAAAAGTAGGTTGATAGTCTACTATCGACACACGTATGTGGAGGATAAAATGTGTTAATCTACACATGGAAAACTGGTTCTTTGAGACAACTATACACTATCCATCCATAGTAGCTATATAAAGAGGTCTAATTCAATAAACATCAGTCAAGTGTTGAAGCTTGTAACATACATTAAGTTAATCACTGCCAAACATAACATTCTCATATATAATTTCACACCACACTCAGATATATTTTCACACTATACTCACATATATTCTCATATATAATTTCACATATACTCACATGGCCACAAATATCTTTCAAATCTAAAGAATTTGCTCCTATGACGCGAAACTGCATCAATATGATCTATATGGCTCTGGAATGCAATATTACTTTGGTATATCTTGCTTGGGAAACGAGTTTGTTCCTACTCAAGAACGAACGAGCGAAACGAGTTTGTTTCTACTCAAGAACGAACGAACGAAACGGTTTGTTTCTACTCAAGAACGAACGAGCGAAACGAGTTTGTTTCTACTCAAGAACGAACGAACGAAACGGTTTGTTTCTACTCAAGAACGAACGAGCGAAACGAGTTTGTTTCTACTCAAGTACGAACTCGCACTCTCCTTCACTTACTCACTCAAGCACACGCACTCACTCACTCATGCACTTACCTATTCACTCACTCACTTACTCACTCACTCACTCACTCAAGCACTTACTCACTTACTCACTCACTTACGCACGCACTCACTCGCTTACTCACTCGCTTCGCTCGTTCCTCGTTCGCCAATAAACTCTTCACCATAGTTGGAATACTCAACTTTTCCATAATCGAATACATTCTTCCACTTAACAACTTATAAATTGAACCTTCTTGAGACTCTTTAATGATTTTTTGTAAAATAAGCCTTAATTGCAATATACCATTAATTCATAGACTAATCATTTCAATGCTGCTTCACAGTCTTCTGTAGCTTCCAATGGTTTTTTTTTTATAGTTTAAAGGATAGTTTAGATATTAATAAGTCTTTCAAGTACTGTGTACGTGATTTGGAAATTCTTTTGAAATCACCTCAATAATAAAAGAAACCAAACTTTTCAGTCTTACACGTTGCAGGCCAACACTAAGAATGATTTCTAAACTAAGCAAAGTAGCTTAGGAGCGAGCAGCATAGGAGCGAGCAGCATAGGAGCGAGCAGCATAGGAGCGAGCAGCATAGGAGCGAAGAATCAATTCATGGTCTTAACCCGTTCATATAAGACTGATTACACTGAAATCTTACTACTTTTATTAGAGATACTAGTTCTTATATACTCGCTACAATTTGCTCGTGAATAAGTAAAAATTTAACAACCTCATTCGCTTCGCACGTTCTTTCAAGATTGAGAGTTTGCGAGCATACTGTTTGGTATACATTACTGCGGTACTGGTCTTTAGAGGTTATTACATTAAACACAATCCAACCTTAAATATGTACGGATATACTCACCAAATCTCTGATTATTATCAAAAATTATCAAAAATTCTATAAATACTTGGAAATTCTCACACTCCCACAGCTTCCCTTTACAAGTAGAGACTTCGCGCTTGCTCAATGCATAAATATTCATTATTCAATATCCGCAATCAATCTCTTCCAGAAACGCCTCATCACCATAATCCCGGGGCCTTGGTGTGACGTATTAAATAGCCAACAGGATGAGGTGGCGTTACTGTGTGAAATAGATTCCCTGAGTCTATATCACTATCATCAGTATGCACTTTATCTCATTCTGGATGCTTTTGCAACAAATTCCCAAGGGTCCCCCCTTGGGGAAAATCAGTTTTTTTGCAATCAATTCCCAAGGGTCCCCCCTTGGTGAAAGCCTCAATCTGAGTGTTTTTCTGCAATGAATTCTCAAGGGTACCCCCTTAGGGTCCCCCCTTATGAAACTCAGCTTGAATGCTTTTGCTATACTCTTGGTAAACACCAGAGGCAAGGTTTATACTGATTCATTATATATATAACGCTCTGTAGTTTCAAACAACACCACCACCTAAACTACTATAATGAACCCAGTCACTCTTATTGCACTCGCTGTTGCCAGTTCTCTGCATGCTGGGCCACTTATGGTGTTGCTTGTGGTACCGAAACAGAGACCTGGACTTGGTTGTGGCCGTTCCAAAGGGAAAGTCCACCAAACATGAAAAAGCTTTGGGGTAACCACGTCAAGGTTACCCGTGGTTGTGATAACACATGTGGTAATTACTTGATATAAATGGGTAACCGTACCTAACAATATAAAGGAGTAAAACTAACAAAAATGAATATAAAATGCATAGTATTAAATGAGCTCAAAATTGTCATCTTTCTACCTGTTTTGCAACCGACGCTACCAATTTTGCCAAGGGCGATAAATTATACAAAATGGTTAACAGCGGGTGCGTGTCAAACGAGTGAGTCAGTAGCATATTTTGATACGAGCGAGTAAATGAGAAGAATTCCATTGTATGTTGGTTGGAATGATATTAATGATGTTTGAATTTGAATTTGCAAGTGTATCCCAAGTATACAAGTATATCTCAATTATATCTCAACTATATCTCTTCATTGCAACTATATTCTTTTGAGGTTTGCATTAACTTTGCCATCTGGTACAAACAAGTTAATGGCATCATCTATGAGCATGTATATATGAGCTTACTGTACAAAGGCATGAACAAGGCTTGATGGGCATACAATAGCATTTGGTATGAATTTCGTCAATAATGAACAATCAAGAGTCCACGTCTTTGCTCATTCGATAACAAAACTTGTGATTTCAAGAGTCCACTTCTTTGCTCATTCGATATCACAATCATGCTCGTAAATCGATCGACACAACTAACTCATAGGTTCGCTCGTTTTATAAAAAAGTCACTCGCTTCGCTCGTGTTTGCAACTATAATACTCGCTTCGCTCGTGTTTGCAACTATAATACTCGCTTCGCTCGATACGCTCGCAGCATTAACTTAGTTATTATGTAACCAATCATATTGCGTATGGCCATATAGTATATCGTGTGCCTATAATGTATCAATAATATATGGAAATATATAACCAAAATACATCTCCCAAATATACTACAAATCTATATCTTCTAAATCAATCGTTGCGTCAAGTCATTACGTTATTCGTTACTCACTCACATTCCTCATCACTCGCTTCGCTCGTTCTTCAGAATGTTCGCTGGGTGAAAAAAAAATCAACGATGAGAGGAATCACAATCCTTCGTAGAAGCTATGCATCCTCTAGCAATCCCATTTCATCCACGCTAGTGCTTTCCAGAATCCCTGTGATCACAGCCGACGTTGCACCATTTGAAAAACACTTTCTTCATTATCAAAAAGGATTATGGAAGAGATTAATGTGGACCTTCCCAAAATGGTTCTACTTTAGAGAAGGAACCTTATCAGAGCAAAGATTCCGTGAATTGAACAAAAACCCAGTTTCCAACAATCCAAGCATCGAGTTCCCAGAAGGTAGACCCGAAATCAGACATAACAGAGACCGTAGATTCGAACAAAAGCTTCGATTACCAAAAACTTACCAAGAAGAAGATCAATTACAAGGCAAGGTTCAATCCGAATCAGACAAAGATGTTGAAAAAGATTTAGATGTCAAAAATCCCGGTGCATTAACCGAAGATGACTTGGCTAGAAAAATTACCCCAAATTCAAGAGTCACCAAGGCTGACAAAGAGAATGATCAAACTAGTTTGGAGAGAAAGTTAAGCCGCACATTGTACCTTGTAATTAATGATGGATCTTGGAAGTTTCCAAACTTTGCTGCTGATGGCTCCATGGCCCTTCATAAGGTGGCTGAAGAAGGCTTGTACAAGATTGGAGGTACCAAAATTAATTACTTTAATGTGTCCAACACTCCATGTCATTTGCATCTTGGTCAATCTAAAGAATTTTTCATCAAACTGCATATTTTATCCGGAGAGTTTGTTCCTCAGAATGGGTTTGAGTTTTTGTGGTTGACAAAGGAGGAGTTGGGTGAGAAGTTTGAGGGGGAGTATTATGCTGAGATTGAGCATTTGTTGAGTGATGTTTAACACAAACGAGCGAAGCGAGTTTGTGAGTTGTGAGTTCTCAAACGAGCGAAGCGAGTTTGAGTTTTCAATTGTGAGATGTGAGATGTACGTTGTGAGTTCTCAAACGAGCGAAGCGAGTTTGAGTTTTCAGTTGTGAGATGTGAGATGTTAGATGTGAGATGTTAGATATGAGTTGTGAGATGTGAGTTGTGAGTTGTGAGTTGTGAGTTGCGATTTGCGATACGCCATATGCGACTCGTAACTTGTGAGTTTGTAAATAATTAATTGAGTGAATGAATGATTACAACGCTCTTTTATGCGTGTTTAAAGTTCCTACAAATCCCTGAAATTAACTCTTGATTGTAACTTTTCGACATAATATGTATGTTAATTTGAAAGCTTAGTTTAGTTGATATCCAGAGCTTTATCTTTTTCTGTGAATTGCGAACGAGCGAAGCGAGTGAGTGAGTGAGTGAGTGAGTGAGTGAGAATGCGAACGAACAAATGGGTGCGAGATGGTGTAGATTGTGTAGATAGTATTGAATAGTGTAGATGACGCTGTGTTGAAATCAAAAGTTGCCACACCATCACTAGTTTATTAAGGAATTGGCAAAGGTTAAAGCAAGGTTAAAGCAAAGATATACGAGATGAATAGAACGAACGAACCAACGAACGAACGAACGAACCAACGGACGAACCAACGGACGAACCAACGAACGAACCAACAAACCAACAAACGAACCAACGAATGAACGAATGAACGGACTCACGGACTCACTCACTCGCTTCGCTCGTTCACTCAACAGTAATCTCATCACCAAACGAGCGAGTAGCAAATTCATAAGCCTAGATTCAATCTCAACAAAGAAGACACCCAAAACCAATACCTGATACCTACTCACACATTTTTACATGGAGGGACCAACCCACCAAACCAACCCTCGCGGGACCCAGAAAATTAATCCCCAACCTCACTCAGTCAGTCACGCTCACTCACGAACGATCATAGTACTGCCTCGCAGCATTATACATATATTACATTACTCTTAGTACTGCTTCGCAGCACTATACACCCAAAGTATATGCAAGTTTATTTGGACACCTAAAGATCATTCTCAACCTGTATCTTTCCTTTATGTTCTTTGGCCAACTTGTACTCATTCTGTAAAGGTTCATCTTGACTGGAGAAGATGTGTAATAAATAGCATACAAAGAGTAGTGTACATTCTTTGTATACAGAGGGTAGTGTATATTCATTGCATATATTCTGTACTGTACATTCATTGCATACATTATGTACTGTGCTGACTCCATTCTATACTTCACCTTGCTTGACAGTTGAGTAGTGTAGTGGGAGACTATTCGCAAATCTTTTGGATCAAATGAATGTCGAAAAACAGGTTGCAATTTCACACTTTTATATAGTTGGTATGTTCGATAGTTGGTGTGTTCGGTAGTTTGTATGTTCGTGATACTCTAGAATATTATCATCATACTATTATCATACCACCAACATCATAATCATTATCACATCAATCTCATATTATTAAATACTCACTCACTCACTCACTCAGTTTGTTCGTTCGCACACAGCTTGTTTGTTCGCACTCACTCACTCACTCACTCACTCACTCACTCACTCACTATCTCACTCACTATCTCACTCACTCGCTTCGCTCGTTCGTGCTTGATCATGCTCAGCAAAGCTGATACAATACGATAAACGTGAACCTTAATTACTAAATCTAGGGGGAGCCTAATATATATACTGCGGGGGTAGGAGTCTGATGCCCTACCTTTGTGAAGTGAAAAGTTTTCTCTCTCAAGGTAGCAAAGACTAATCGGAAGATCTGATTGGTTGTTTCCAACGGTATGTGTAACATTTCGGTGGAAAAGTAGTATAGGGGGTGGTTTGCCAAACAGCCTAGTACAATTGTAGCTTATCCAGATTGTACGGGTTGGGAACGTACCCCTATCAGTGATAGATTGTAGTTGAAAAACATAGGGTATGGTCGTAGACCATACCCTATAACGAAAGTAATAGCTTTGATACTAGTCCAGAATATAGTGTACACATGTATAAAGGGGTACTCTAACAAACAAACTTTTTGCAGCCAGTTCGCAGTCAGTTCGCAGTCAGTTTGCAGTCAATTTACAGCCAAATCACAACCATTACTTCATTTTAACCATTCCAATAACCTCATTCACAACTAGAAATATCAATTCAACACTCTTACCAACCCTCTATTATATCACTAACATTCCTTTTGGCTTAGAAAGACTGGTAAATTCAATATCGCCATTATATACATGTGAAATTTCTCCAAGCGAGTTTATATCAAACATTAAACAAGCCAATAGAAAAATGTCATCACTCAGGAGGTTTACATCTAAATCTGGTTTTTATTGCACGAACGAACGAGCGAAGCGAGTTTGTTCACTCACTCACTCACTCACTCACTCACTCACTCACTCACGAACGAACTCACGCACTTACTCACGCACGCACTCACGAACGAGCGAAGCTCGTTCGTCGTTTGCTCGTTCGCTCGTTCGCTCGTTCGTCGTTCGTAGTTCGCATGCAAAGTCAATCTCAACTATATACACATCATTTTGCGCACAATAATCCTAGATTGTACGTGGTTGTTTATGTATCCTGAAGATCCTATCAATGAATTCCATAGGTTTAGTTTCTTCTGCTGATCCCTTTCAGACTCATTTTTGGTTTGCAATATCAAACCTGATATTTCTTGTAACAAAATTGGTTCTTGGGGTACGTAACATGATCAATTGGCATGTTCACTTGGTAGCTTCCATCCATACAGTCAAAAGAAACAAATTGTATACTAAAATGAAATTCCATTGGTTAATATAATTGTACGGAACTAACCTCTAAAGACCTGTACCGCAATAATGGAACTCACACTCACACCCTCACACTCACTCACACTCACGCACTCACGCACTCACGCACACACTCGCACACACTCACTCACTCACGCACACACTCTCACACTCTCACTCTCTCACTCTCACTCTCACTCTCACTCTCACTCTCACTCACTCACACACTCGCTTCGCTCATGTGCTCGCTTCGCTCGTGTGCTCGCAAACACTTATAAACCTTGTATATTATCACTATAAATATCATCTCTAACGTATGCACATACTCATATCCAGATCAGTCTGTAAGATGAGCCATGTCTATGGTGTGATTCATAAAAGTTCGCTATTCTATACAATTTTTTTGCTCTAGCTCATGTTCTCCAAAACTCAATCATCCACTTACAAATTCTTCTTACCCTTGATGGCCTGCTCCGCAGCCCAAACACTTCTATCCAATAAGGTACCAACCATCAAAACACCCGCCACAGAACTAATCACGCCAATAACAAAGCCACTCCATGTCTTGGCGTACTTTTCCCTGTTGATAATCTTCAAAGGAGAAATGTCAAAGTTGAAAAAGACTCCTGGGATTCCTCCACGGGCATGGAGAGTGTGTTGATGGTCCTGATCCTTACCCCCTTGTAACGGTCTATTGTGGGTGATGACGCTAAATTGGTAGGTGTCGATGGTGGAAGCCTTCATGAATTCGAATCTGGTGGGGACAACCTTCAAGTAGTAGGAGGATTGATGTTGTTTTTCCGAAAGATCGAAATTGTGCGAATCTAATGGATTCACAGTGTCAAGTCCAACAAGATCCAGACTTTGAACTCCGAAACTCATATGGTTGATCACGTGGTTGAAGTTAAATTTATCCTTATGATAGTTGTACAATGATAAATCGTGCACGTGACTACCCGAAGTGGTAAAGGAAGCACCTGGAGCAAAGTCCAAAGTACCTGCGATACGATTGATGGAGGCGACACCTTTAATACGACATCCTTCGTTTGCGTTTATACGCTCATTAATCTTTTGCACGTAACCTTCATCTTCACATTGTTTAATATTTTTACCATCAAAAAAGGCCCATTGGTGTTCTGCGTAAGCTAACTGCACAGTAGCACAATCATTACAACAATGTTGTTGCTTGTCTTGTTGTAAGGAACCATAACAGGATCCACATTCGGTACCACCACGCTCCTCGAGACCACGAGCCATATAAGCTAAAGATTTCTCATTACTAACCAAACTCTCATCTAACAATTGAACCTCATCTTTACCAGGGATCAATCTAAATTGTTGGAATCCAGACTGAAGGAGATTCAATTTGGACTCACCACTTTCATCAAGTAAGTCCAACGTGAAGATCCCACATGGCATGTTGGGGAAGCTGATATCGATATTGATGTCCATTTGCTTGTTGACATCCTTATCTACAACCAACTCGGGGATATTGATCACTGAGGTGTAGTCCAAGTACTCATTACGTATAAGGAAGAGAGCAATAATGGCACATGCCAACGTAATAAGACCACCACTGGTGGTTTTAATCCTTGCATCCTCAACCGTCTTTGCAAATGCATCAAACGAGAGAAGCTTGTTCTTGCTCATGACGTGTTAATTTTTGAGTGAGCGAGTAGATAATTTGAGAGCGAGTAGATATTTTGAGTGAGCGAGTTATTTTTCGTTTATTTTAAATAGCGTGCATTGATAATGTGATGCATGTACGTGTGTGCAGAGATGTGGACTACATAGATGTGGACTACAGAGATGTGTACTGAAGATCTATGTATTGGACATGTATATGTATGTATTGGACATGTGTCGCATTCTCTATCGTACATTGATTCAGTCTGTCAATTTTCGCAGCCATCTTCATAATGACCATTTGTTGTATCCTGGTTTCACAGGAAGAGGTTGCAAGATATCTCTGGTTGCCTCGTTTAGTTGTCTCGTTTCTTATTCTCGTTTCGTATTCTCGTTTGGTATTCTCGTTTGGTTGTCTCTGGTTGTCTCTGGTTGTCTCTGGTTGTCTCTGGTTGTCTCTGGTTGCCTCGTTTGCCTCGTTTGCCTCGTTTGACTTCAAAGCATGTCACATCAGATACACACTATACATTTAATAATTAACCGCATGTTTGGTATTTGGGAAATGAACCATATGGTGATTTGATATTTCTTTGAGTATTGAGGCTGATGCTTTTCATGAGGCAAAGCTAAAGTTTTAGTACAAAGGATTTCATATAATAAATGTTGTTCAAGTTTAAGATAACTAATAAGAACAAGATGAAATTGCATGATAGCTTGTACAGACGTGTTGACTTATACAAACATGTTGACTTGTGTAAACATTTCATTTTGTACATTCTCTCGTACATTCTCTCGCACTAATCATCTCGAATCACACACCAAAGCTTTCGCACATTGGAACATTCAAACCCAGATTGTGCAATCACCATATAAGAGACGAACATACACGAAATCACGAGCGAAGCGAGTGGTTTCTTCTATGACAGGAGAGCACGAAATCAATCGCTTCTCTCGTGATTTTTTATATGACAGAAGAACACGAAATCAATCGCTTCTCTCTTGATTTTTTATATGACAGAAGAACACGAAATGTCAACCAGCCATTTGGTTTACTTTTTTGTATATCTGGTTGCTCCAAGAATCCAGACAATAAGAATCTGAATGAACAATATATGTATGTTGTGTTTGCTATGGTTTCTCAAGACATTACACTTTTCACAGGCCTTCAGAGATTTCATTACACTTTCAAAAGACTTTAATATCGATCACAACGAACTCGCTTTGCTCGTTCGTGAGTTCGTGAGTGCAAAGATTGGAGTGAGTTTTTGAGTACGAAGAATGGAGTGAGTTCGTGAGTGCAACATTTGAGTGAGTTCGCGAGTGCAACATTTGAGTGAGTTCGTGAGTGCAAAATTTGAGTTCGTTCGTTCGTTCGTTCGTTCGTTCGTTCGTTCGTTCGTTCGTGAGTGATGATAGCGACTTATGCTCACTCAATGCTCACTCAAATGCTCGCACACCCCCCCTCAGTGAGCGATACAGTTGAGTAATCTAAGATAATGCGAGTGTGTGTGAGAGAGAGTGCGTGTGAGTGGGATAGCAAAAAGCGACTTTTCAGCCAAGATACAATCTACATCCACAACCCTACGCTCCTCCTTGATATCTCACTCGCAATCATCACGAGAATTCCAGCTTTAGCATTAGAGGTGCTTTCGCATTCTGTTTTCACTGAGATCTGTATTTGCACCTGAACCTAAACCACCCGAACCACCTGAACTGGCTGCAAAAAGTGCACATACTTGATGAAGGTGATTTGACTGTACATTTCCATCGCTTTTGAAGCCCCACATGATATTGATTCATGCAGAGTGCAATAAGGAGGCTCAATATAAATGTATAATACAATAAAGATTCTTTCATAGGTAATTATAATATAGTTCCAAAGATATTTTACATCATCAATCACTAACATCATCAATCATTAACATCATCAATCATTAACATCATCAATCATTAACATCATCAATCACTAACCTCTGAAGACAAGTACCGCGATAATGGAACTGAAATATATAATTATATTTAGATTCAGTCAGTCACTCAGTCAGTCACGCAGTCAGTTACTCACAACTCACTCGCTCACTCGCTCACTCACACCTCACACCTCACACCTCACACCTCCCACCTCACTCACAACTCACAACTCACTCACAACTCACAACTCACAACTCACTCACTCACTCGCTTCGCTCGTTGCTCGCTCGTTGTTCGTTGTTCATTGTTCGCTCGTTCTTCGTGTTCCCTCGCAATGTCCCCAACCAACAAGACATTCTTCAAAAACTGTACATCAATCACAGTAAAGGACAAACCTCTTCCCGGGTACACGTCCTCGCTGACTGAAATCATCTCCATATCAATCAATGCCACCGGCACGCGTATCGTGCTTTCCCGCACAGACCGCTCCATACGGGTATGGAAGAGCACCCATGATAGGGTGGTGGACCCAGTGGTGATCGATGAGCCTCATGTAAAGGCGGTGGTGTCCCTAAGCTGGGACCCCCGTGTGGAGCACAGATTTGCCTCCGTGGGGCGAGACGAGTACATAAAGATCTGGCGAGCTACGGACGGAAAGCTCGAACGTCAGGTACAAGTGAAGGGTGCTTCCGAGTTGAAGATTGTCAGATTCTCTGCTGATGGTGAGTATCTCATTGCCATTGATCGCAAGCTGCGTGTGTTTTTGCTAAATACTGATAACTATCAGATACTTGGAGAAATGGTGGTGGAAGACAATGTATACGATCTCTGCTGGTTCCACACAAACTACGTTGTAATGGCTTTACATAGTGGTAAGCTTCAGATTTACAAGATTGGAGACAGCATGGAACTCGTCACTACTTTACATGGACATCGGTCCTCAGCATCCTCGGTCAGCGTGGACCCTCGCGGCTCCTTTATAGCTGCCGGGCTGAACGAAGGCGTGGTGAGCTTATGGAGTACCTCTCAGTTGTTGAATACAAAAGTCATCACCTCGGTTGACGAAGCAATTTCGTGCGTGCACTCCAGCCGGGATGGGACCTACTTGGCCGTGTCCTATGACTCGGGGCTGAATATTAATATTTATGAGACAGATAGTGGGGAGCTTGTTTGGGAGGTTCCAAATAGTGTTTCGGGAGATTTGACGTTTGCTTCGGTGGTTTGGTTTCCGAATAAGACGGCGTTTGCGTATACGGGGGATCTGGGTAGGACGTTGATGGTTACGACGAGAAAAATATAAAGCAAATGAGCGAAGCGAATTTGCTTGTCTGTGGTTTGATTATTTGCTCATTTGCTCATATGCTTTTCTTTACTCATTTGCTTGTTGTCACTTGTTGTTGCCACGCGCAGACACACCTAATACATACTAAACCCTTTGATTCAAACCTCAAAAACCAAGCTAATGTCATGTTTTGTCAAAATACATTTCCTGGTCAATACAGACAAAGTCAAATTAAACGAGAAGAGAGTTTGTGAAACAGAGAGTTTACCCTCTTCAGGCCTTGTTACTTTGTTTAGTAACTTCCAATAGATTTGGGAAAATTGTGTGCGTGAGTGAGTGCGTGAGTGAGTAGCGAATTTTTTAGTTTAGCTTAGTAATGATTACATTATTGCGGTACGGGTATACGTTAGTTTCGTATTTGGAATATCGCATGTGAAGGTTTTGTTTCAACCAAACTGTCTCCGATTCCAAGGATGCTTGCTTTAAATTTATGTTCTAATCGTCTTTCTGGTTTAGCTCCCAGTACAAGATTAAGCTTAGGTGACGAAAATCAGTAAATCAGTTCAAAGTACAACCTTCTATTGCTATAAGAATCATAAGGAAAATGGGAACTTCGTTGATGGGTTCATTTTCATGCTCCAGATATTCTTTTGCTACATTGGGTAGAATCGTTTTTGCAGTCACTTGGAAGTTTAATTAGAGGTTTTATATATACTCATAATCAACAAATGAATAGTGAATGTTTTGTAGTTACCACAAGATTGGTTTTTTGATTAGTCTGGGGGACACTTTGCTCGTTGTCGCTACTCACGAATGAATGAATGAATGAATGAATTAACGAACCAACGAACGAACCAACGAACAAATGCTCGTTTTCCCTACTCCCTCACTCATTCTCGTTTTCCCTACTCACTCACGAACTCGTTTTCCCTACTCACTCACGAACTCGTTTTCCCTACTCCCTCACTCACTCGTTTTCCCTACTCCCTCACTCACTCACTCACTCGCTTCGCTCGTTCGTTCGTTACACAGCATCTGATTGTACAAACCCTTGACGAGTTACGTATTTAGGTATTCCCAAGGTTTATTATACATGTGCAACCAAGAAAGCGAACCTGTTGGTGCATGTTTTGTATCTACAATGGAAAACGCTAGTGCTGCACTTTCTGCAGGGAGATCTATGGTGCTGAAGCTGCTGGTACTAACCTAAAGCACTCTACCATGTACAATAGTGTGAGTATAGGAATGGGAATTCAACTTTTCCTTTGACTTTTTTCCTCATAGGCAGCAGTACTATGAGTGTTTGATACTCACGAACGATCGAACAAACGAACGAACGAACGAACGAGCGAACGAACGAACGAACGAACGAACGAACGAACGAGCGAACGAACGAACGAGCGAACGAGCGAACGAACGAGCGAACGAACGAGCGAACGAACGAGCGAGCGAACGAACGAACGAGCGAACTCACTAACTCACGCACCTATTCACTCACGAACTCACTCACGAACTCACTCACGAACTCACGCACTTATTCACTCACTCACTCACTCACTCGCTTCGCTCGTGCGCTCATTCCAACTAAACCTCACTAATAACACTAATACAAGTGAATGCGGCCTATTTTTGGTGCCAATCAATACATTTATAATCTTGTGAAACGTTTCTTCATTAGCTGGTCAAAGTTATCATTAACAATTACATTTCCTATAAAACAAACGATTGAAATACTACACGTGCATTCACTAACTCACTATCTCACTATCTCACTCACTCACGCACTCACTATCTCACTCACTCACGCACTCACTCACTCACACCAGCACTCCCTGACTCACTCACGAACTCACTCACGCACTCACTCACTCCCTCACATATAACATCGTTTAACCTTATCCCAGCATTCCTTAATAGTTTCAATTTCATCAAGCCAACTTTCCGCACAACTCCCTCGTTCGGCTCAAGCCTACAAAACAGCTTTATAGGAGGTTTAGTATAGTAAATGTACAAACCGTGCTATTAATCTCTATTTGTCAACTGACACCTTCTACTGATTTATTAACATGAACGAATACATAAACTTTAAGCCACTCTTTGGCTAAACACTTGTGCGTGTCCACCTGCGAATAAATTTCGGTGCATAGTTTTACTGCAATTTCCTTGCACAATGCTTTAGTTTGATGGATAAGCTGAGAGAGGAGTTCAAAGAGTAATTGTCAAGAGTACGTTTTCAAGAGAACGTTTCAAAACTACTTTTCAAAACTACTTTTCAAGAGTACGTTTCAAGAGTACGTTTCAAGAGCACATTGTCAATAGTAAGCTGTTAAGATTACATTGTCAAGGGTTCTTTCACCACCTTTTAGCTATTTGCTATCCTTCTCAAATCTTTGTTGAGTTGAAACCAACTATTAAAACCTAAAACCAAATCTTATCTGAGATTACTATTATTTGGGTTTATTCATGACATTGATAATCGACTGATATTGAAGCGACTGATCGTATTTGAGGGACTGAAGTACGTATTGGTCAGCACTTTGTCAGCACTTTGCTCGCAATCAGCCTTTGTCAGCGCGCTATTCTTTGTCAGCACGTTGTCAGCACGTTGTCAGCACGCTGCCCTACTTTGTCAGCACATTTCCCACTATCCTTTGTCAGTATTGTCTATCGGCATTGTCTATCAGCATTGTCTATTTATAACTTTGTTTTATATTATTGTTTCTTGATCCCTACAACTACATCTACAGTGGCTAGGTTAATACAAATCACCAACATATCACAAATTACAACATCTTCACTCACCTTAAACAATTCCCAACTTATTCACAAAAATTTAAATCAAAATTGATCAAGTACAATTGTTAAAGTTGATACAATTTTGTACAATATTCAAACTTTGCACAATAATCAAACTTTGCACAATTACAAATTATTGGGAATTTGGTAAACCCCTTGATTGAATTGCTCAACATGGCAATTGGTCTAGCCTATTGACATGTGCAAGTGTATGCCAAGTTCAATGTAAATCGATTTCATCTACGTCAGGATTTTGCATAGCATTGCATTCGCCCCAGCATAACAATATCAACAATTTCATTTCACATGGTGACACTTGGTGATGTGGCGGACCAATTACCCTTTTTAAAAACACACGCCTTAGTTTCACTACTAAGCATCATGTCCACAACATCAAAAAGACATTACCTTATTAGTATAAATTTATTGATTACTTGATAGGAACCCGCTGCACGTTACCAACTGGGTTATAATCATATTTTTGTACCATCATTATCTATTTTTGTTCCATGATTATCTGTTTTTGTTCCACAGATTTAAAGGGGTATTCAAATAATCAACCTCCTCAGCTTGTCTCAGATTAAAGATCTGACTCCTCAATGAAGATCTCTTGACCTTTTAAACAATCATGCAAAAAAAAAAAATCATTGTATTAACATGTGGATGGGTTGTGTGGATCGGTTGTGTGGATGGGTTGTGTGGAGAATAACTTTGGGCAAATGAATATCAACCTGCACCCATGAGTGTGTACTCCTGCAAAAACCCACTACAAGCATCAAGGAATGATTCAACAACGCAAGCATGCAAGACGGGCATGATGCACCTTCAAGCCGCATTGTCTGTGGTTGACCTGTATACGCAAGGTCCCTAAGTGAGCGAACAGAATTGATCACGAACTGATCCAATCGAATCTTGGAACAATAGCGACATATGAAAAAAAATTTTTGTTTTTTAGATGTTGCAGCTATTACTCGATTGGTTTTTTTAGCCTATGCTTGTTATTGTCATGTACTGGAGATAAGATGTCCTTGTAACAGAGACTTTTCGTCTTTTGCATGAGTCCTGAGCCTGGGTCATGTTGGATTCAACTTTATGGCTTTGGCAAATAATTGTGATTATTATGAAATTGTTCAAACGGATGACGGGGAAGTGTTTGACTGTGTTCGATAAACCCGTATATCTACAATGGCTGATATCTGTACTCTGCAATGACTGTACTCTGCACTGACTGTACTCTGTACTGACTGATATCTGCACTGACTGATATCTGTACTCTGCAATGGCTGATAACTGTACTCTGCACTGATATCTGCACTTACTGATATCTGCACTTACTGATATCTGCACTGAATCAATATTAATTTCATGAGGATCAGTCCATGCGGCTGCCGCCAGCCCCGTAGACTGCGTAGGCTGGATAGTTTTTGTGGACTGTGAACTGCGTGGCCTGCATGTGCTGCGTGGGCCTACTAAGGCGAGGGTTCTACAATACTACATCACTTTTTGATAAGGACAACCCCTAAATACTCGTGGGTCTTAATTTGCCTCATCTAGTTTACGGTCACTATTGACGTTGGTGTCTGTTTGTTCTTTTTTTATTCACCCATTACGGGTTCCCCGCAGAGTTGCGGAGTAGTGATATGTGCAGGATCAGAGTGTATGGTTGCAGAGATAAGGTACTGGAGTTATTCATCAAGCGTTCAAAGCGGCATTGCTTTTTGATGCTTTGGTGGGGATTTGAGCAAACTGTGAATGGGTGTAATTGGTGGATGTCTTGGTGGATGTCTTGGGGATGTACTTGGTGGATGCACTTGTGAGCACTTTTGGGATGTCTTGGGGATGCACTTGGTGGATGCACTTGTGAGCACTTTTGGGATGCACTTGTGGGATACACTTGGTGGATGCTTTCCAAAGTATACAGGCTGACGCTTTAACTTGGCAAAGCTCAATACGGTTAATATGTCTGTATGAATGATGGCATAGAGGAGGGGATGAATAACAAGTGCAGAGTATTTGTGCAGAATATTTGTACAGTTTATTTGTTTAGTGATTGTTTGGTGATTTTGATGATTGTTTGGTGATTTGTTTGATGATTACTCGGTGCTTTGTTTGATGATTACTCGGTCCTTTGTTTGTTGATTGTTCCTGTTAACTTCTTGTATCCTGTCAAATTTCATAAGTCCACCTGATAAATCATCTTATTCCCTTTAATGTGCAACAAAACGATACCTATTGTTGATAATTACTCAAAAATAAACTTTACGACATCACTCATTGAGAATTTGTGGCTGCTTGGCTTCTGGTGGTGATACTACAAGAATTTGTAAGACAATACATAAGCGGATTGCTTCATTTAGCGGTATACATTGACGCTTTACATGAATGCATACCGGTGTCGTTTTGTGGACAACGATGTCATAGATTGCACAGTGGGTGATTGTGAGGAATGAAGGAATAGTTATGGAGAGTAAGGAGAATTGAGGGTGATTGTTAGATTATACGAGATATAGAGAACGGGGTGATGAAAACGTGATCAACGAGTGATCAACGGGTGATCAACGAGGTGATCAACGAGATGAAAACGTGATCAACGGGTGATCACCTCGTTGATCAAACGAGATCAAAACGTGATAACCTCGTTGATCAAACTTACACACTCACAAAATCACACATTCACACATTGACATTAATGCATTATGAATAAATGTATGTAACCATGGATAAACCATGGATAAACCATGGATGTTTTTACGGATATTCACGAGCGGCTTTATTGACGATGTTTCGCCAGATTACTTGACGAGGTTTACACATCACTAGCTTGACGAGGTTTACACACATCACTAGCTTGACGAGGTTTAGACATTCACCCAAAATCGCACATGTAGTTCACCCAAACTCACACTTGTGGTTCACCCAAACTCACACTTGTGGTTCACCCAAACTCACACATGTGGTTCACCCAAACTCACACTTGTGGTTCACCCAAACTCACACTTGTGGTTCACCCAAACTCACACTTGTGGTTCACCCAAACTCACACTTGTGGTTTACTGACGAGCGTAAGGCGTCAATCTCACACTCCCGGCTTTATTTTTTCTTTAGGCCAATTGTATAACGAATACCACATTCATAAACCAAGCACCATGTTGATCACCAAATACAATCATCACCAAATACAATCATCACCCAAACTGTAGACTTTTGCTGTGTTATTGGTTTCCAAATCTCCCGATTGTTATGGCTGACGATATCACTTGCCCAATGACATTACCATTACTCTCAGTAATTTTCGCCAGTTGTCGTTTTTCGCCAGTTGTCCGCTGGTTGTGTGAGTTTGTGAGGGATTTGCTATCTTACTGTCAACTCATTTACTGTCAATCTAGTATCCACTGCCTACTCACTTACTGTCAATCTAGTATCCACTACCTACTCTCTACTCTCTACTCACTTGCTGTCTTACATTCTAGTATCTACTGCCTACTCTCTACTCTCTTACTGTTGTCGCAATTTTCGCCAGTTGGCGAAAATTCCGCTAATTATCGCAACTGCCACCACTAATTTTCTCACCAATTTCATCCCTACGCTCACCTCAAAGATTGACAAAATTTTCCGACAAATCACAACAACCAATGCTGCAGCATGTTTCCAACTTTCGGTCCGTGTCAACCACCTCGAGCTTCTCGCTCAACTCCAGCGCCACCAACATCACACGTATTGCCACGGGACCTCTTCCAAATGCAAATTTCAATTTCAACAAGCAGTCATCAGCTGAGGAACACCTTCATTTCCAATGTCTTCGACTCAAGCACAAGTTGGAACAAATCGAAGGTATGGAACCTTTCTTAACTTTGGCTTTCAATAGTGCAGAACAATGTGCTGAACAACAAGCTTTAGCACTTTCCCAACAAATGCAACAAGATAGCTCTCGCCTTACAAATGACTATAGATCACTGGTTGGAAGTACGGGATTCCTGATCCACTCAGACACAAGTGGTTATAGTGTCACTACAATCTCATCAGGTAATAACATGGGAAAGTTGGTGAATAATAACATCTTTACATTCACAGCAGGAGTTCTCCCAGCCAATATCTCAGTTGACCCAGCTACTCAACTTTGGAAATTATTCCAACAGGGGGCTCCCTTATGTTTGATCTTCAATACTTTGATGCCAGATAAGCTGATTCCAGTGGTGGGGAGTGACGATTTGAGGATTTGTAAGAAGCTGGTTTATGACTTTTTGATTGCGGTGAAGACCAACATGAACTTTGACGACGATATCATGTTCACCATCTCAAACGTGTTTCTGGACAGCACGCAGGATTTAACCAAGATTTTGAACGTGGTGAACAAGATGTTGGAATCTTCAGGTTATAGTGAACTTGATCCAAGTCTCTTTGAATTACCAACTACTGATGAAAGGTCTAAAGTGTTTAAGGAAATGATCGAAACTGAGAGGAAGTATGTGCAGGACTTGGAACTTCTTGCGGCGTACCGAACGGAGCTTGTGAATGGGGAACTTATTCTGAGTGAACAAATCCATGTTCTCTTCCCTAATTTGAATGAGATTATTGATTTCCAACGTCGTTTTTTAAATGGATTGGAATGTAATATTAATGTACCAACCAAATATCAACGTATTGGTTCAGTATTTATTCATGCAGCTACTGGACCTTTCAAGGCTTATGAACCTTGGACTATTGGACAAGCATCAGCACTTGAATTAATTAATAAAGAAATGGGTGTATTAAAAAAATCAACCACTGTTCTCGATACCGGATTCGAACTCCCGTCATACATACTCAAACCAATCCAAAGATTATGTAAGTACCCCTTACTATTAAAAGAACTTATTAAAGCATCACCAGAACTGCAAGAAACCAATCCAACATCAGCATCATTCCATGAATTAATGGTTGCAAGTAGCCTGATAAAAGAAATGGCTGGTCAAGTTAATGAAGCTCAAAGAAGAGCTGAAAACGTTGAATACTTACAAAGATTATTAGATAGAGTAAGTAATTGGCGTGGGTTTAGTTTAAAAGATCAAGGTGAATTACTTCATCATGGACCTGTTGGTGTACGTGAAGCAGAAAATGAAAAGGAATATACTGCTTATCTATTTGATAGAATTGTCTTCTTCTTTGTTGAAATTGAAAAAGTACCAGAAACTAAAGATAAAGAAACTAAAAAGAAACGGGAAATCTTAAGAAAGAAACTGAGTGCTTCACAAACTCTGTTACCAACAGTGGCCTTACTTGATAGTCCCAACAGATCACTGCCATTAGAACTTAAAGGAAGAGTGTATATTCTGGAAATTTACAACATTCAAAGTCTGAACAACAATGGGTATACCTTGGTGATTTCTTGGAGCGGCAAAAAGGAAAATGGTTCATTCACCTTACGTTATAGAACTGAAGAAGGCAGAAATCAATGGGAAAATTGCCTTCGTATCCTTAAAACAAGTGAAATGAATAATCAGATACATCGCAAATTAAGAGATTCTCAATCAAATGATCCCGTTTTATATGACTTGAGTAACTTGTCTACCAAAAATGTATCAAACCCTCATAGCAGTGGAAGTATCTCCAGTGTGTCTACAAATGAGTTTGATACAAGACTGTCAACTGGACTGAACTATCAACGTCATCATTCCTCCCTGCTGACTTTTAGTATGATGAGACAGCAAAGAAAATCAGGAGGTACAGAAGCTAGATCTTCCAATGGGTTCCAACAACTTAACGATGAAGACATCTCAATCAAACTTGTTTGTAAACAAGCTGAAGTTGATAGGTTACTTTTGGTTCCTCTGAGCATTCAGTTTAATGAATTGTATCAAAAAATCCAATCGCACATCCATTCCCTGAGCAGCGACTTTAGTGTGAGCAAGCTTAAGTATAAGGATGAGGATGGGGATTTGGTGGTTATGGATCTGAATGATGATTGGATTTTGGTTGTTGATATGTTGGAGGAGATGAGTGAGCATCAAGAAAAGTATGACTTGACCATTTGGGTTAGTTGATGTGGGATGGTGGGATGATGAATTGAATGTGTGATAATGCTAAATGCTAAATGTTGGCAGTACAATGGGGACTGTGAGCTGATGATTTAACGAGCAGTGCTAGTAAACAGCGTAGATATGAGATAAATAACGAGAGAAAGAATGTAGCGAATGAACGAACGAACGAGCGAGCGAGCGAAGCGAGTGAGTGAGTGAGTGAGTGAGTGAGTGAGTGAGTGAGTGAGTGAGTGAGTGAGTGAGTGAGAAGCGAAAAACAAAGTGATTGAGTGAGTGAGTGCGAGTGCGTGAGTGAGTGAATGAGTACGCAGCAGTTTATTCGCATAGTTAAGTCGCTTCACTCCAATGCTGCTTCGCAGCAGTCTATTCGCAAAGTTAAGTCGCTTCGCTCAAATGCTGTCTATTCGCAGCAGTCTATTCGCAGCAGTCTATTCGCATAGTTAAGATGAAGCTAGTATGCGATCGAATTAGTTTCAAGTCTCTGTAAAGTCTTGTAGTATACCCTATAACACTGGATATTCTCCACATTCATCATAATCTACATATCAATAGGCTTTTTCTCCACACATGACTGATATCATTGATTTGTTCACCTTTAAGCGAGTGAGTAGTGAATTTAGACTGAACGAGCGAGCAAAGCGAGTGAGTGAGTGTTATTTTGAGTGAAAGAACGAGCAAAGCGAGAGTGAGTGGTGAATTTTGACTGAACGTGCGAGCAAAGCGAATGAGTGAGTAGTTATTTTGACTTAAAGAACAACTAACTCACTCACTCAGTCACAGTTCGAGAATTACTCATTCACTCACTCACTCGCTTCGCTCGCTCGTTCGTTCGTTCGTTCGTTCGTTCGTTCGTTCGTTCGTTCGTTCGTTCGTTCGTTCGTTCGTTCGTTCGTTCGTTCGTTCGTTCGTTCGTTCGTTCGTTCGTTCGTTCGTTCGTTCGTTCGTTCGTTCGTTCGTTCGTTTGTTCGTTTGTTCGTATAGAGTGAGTAGTGCAACAACGCTGGTGCAACGTTTTGGTGAAATAAAACATTTAGCTCATTTGATATTTATCAGATCTGAATAACTTGAAAGGTATAGGTAATTTTCATAAAGATTGAATCTTTTTGTTGGTATTACATATAATCTATTCGACAAAGAACGCTTAGTGGCTTTACGTATACTCATGAACGAGCGAACGAGCGAACGAACGAACGAACGAACGAGCGAACAAACGAGCGAAGCGAGTGAGTGAGTGAATGAGTGATTCTCGAACTGTGAGCTCGTGAGTGAGTAAGTTGTTCTTTCAGTCACAATAACTACCCACTCACTCGCTTCGCTCGCTCCATTTTACGATTCAAATAGAATTCATAATTTCGATTATTTCTATGGTTTAATCTATTTTTATGTTTCAAGAGTAATTCTATTAACCCAACACTTTTCGTTGAATATGATTGAATATTATTGATTTTGAAATCATAGAATTGTTCGTTCGTTCAGTCAAAATTCACTACTAACTCACTCGCTAGATCGTTCAGGTTGAGGGCTTGTGAGCTTGTCAGGTTTTTTCCATAACTCACTCACTCACTCATTCACTCACTCACTCACTCACTCACTCATTCAGGATAACTATGATTTGATTTCATTAACCTCTATGATTAATAAGATCAAGAGTAATGGAGTGAGAAAGTTAGTGTAACCTCTATGATGAAAATTATTTGGGGTAATGAAATCGTAAGAAACCGGTTCTGCTTCTCCAAGTCCTGGGGTGTTATCAAGTTTTATGCTAAAGATGGCCTTTAATCGAAAGTGCGAGATATCACACTGATGGAAAGTAATGATGTGATACTCACAATAATAGACGAGCGAGCAAAGCGAGTGAGTGAGTAATGAATTTTGACTGAACGAGCGAGCAAAGCGAGTGAGTAAGTAGTGAATTTTGACTGAACGAGCAAGCAAAGCGAGTGAGTGAGTAGTGTATTTTGACTGAACGAGCGAGCAAAGCGAGAGTGAGTGGTGAATTTTGACTGAACGAGCGAGCAAAGCGAGTGAGTAGCCATTTTGACTGAAAGAACAACTAACTCACTCACTCGCTTCGCTCGTTCGTTCGTTCTTAACCTCATTTTGATATGTCACTTGGAAGCGATCCGTTTGCGATTTTGTAGCTTTGACATACATTAACCATACCAACCAATTTGGATGTGCACATTACCCAAACAGTCATCAAAACCTCATGTTGATCTTACGAAAAGTTCATGATGACTGTACATTGGTTTGAAATTATAGAGTGATTATACAAATCATAAGTGTTATATTCGTAAAATTAAACCCTTTTTGACTCTGGTGAAGGTCCCCCCCTTGGTTCTTCTATTCCAATAGCTGTGATCTTGCGAATTCCTTTGATTTGGTACGGGTCTTTAGACGGTTGTGCCAATAAATGGAATATAAGTTCATAGTTGAAACGAGACCACTATATAGGTTGCAAACCACACATATTAGCTGTATAAAGACGGCTAATTCGACCAATAAACATTAGTTAAGTTCTAAAGCTTGTAACAGACATTAAGTTAATCTCTGCCAAACATAACAAGAGGAGATATTTGTAGCATATACAGTAGAATTCTTTTGATGTTTTTATTGTCAGCTTTGGTTAGTCTAATTTATTATGATGATTTGCTAACAAGCAGCAGATCAGGAGAGTGACCAGCTGTAACCAATTACGAAAACCTCAAGTGAGTGAGTAGCAAAAACGAACAGTGAGTGAGTGAGAAAACGAACAGTGAGTTCTTGCGTGAGTGAGTGAGAATATTCATCAGTACAAAAGGGAGGGAGCTTATCACTGGTGATTTATGGCTAGATCTCATAGAAATATGTGCCATGTCGATTCAGAGCATTAGTATAGAAAAGAGAGAGTATTAGTATAAGCAAGAGAGAGTATTAGTATAAGCAAGAGAGAGTATTAAAGTATGAATGGTTCCGAGTGGAACCAGATGTTCAGTGTGTGATTTACTCTATACTCTATACTCTATTCTATACTCTATTCTGTATCCTATATTCTGTATTCTTTCTACATTCACTCGCTGTCATCTGCAGTCACTCGCTTTGCTCGCTACGTTCACTCGCTTCGCTCGTTCTCTTTGCTCGCTCGCTCGCTCTTTCGTGACTCATTCACCATGAAACTCCTATCATCCCTCCGAGTCACCATCAAACGATTCAACTCCCCATCCTTATCACAACCCCCCAGATACCACTCCCCATCCCTATCATCATCCCCCAGATACATCCCATCGCACTTCCGTCGATATTCAAGCACCCTGGCCAGAGAGTCAGACACGGTTGATGTGTGCATTGTGGGAGCAGGACCAGCGGGCTTGGCCACAGCAATCAAACTAAAGACACTAGACACCGAGGATACCCTCCGTGTGGTGGTGCTCGAAAAAGCTGGCGACTTTGGATCCCATATTCTCAGTGGGGCAGTTATCGAACCCCACGTCTTTGAAGAGCTCTTGGGAGATAAACTCCCGGAGGAGCTCACCACCCTCGCCACCAAGGACGAGATGAAGTATTTGACCGAAAACTACGCCTTCTCCTTACCGGAACCTCCTCAAATGATCAATAAAGGTAAAAACGTTATAGTGTCCTTGAATAACGTGGTGAAGCATTTGGCTGAAAAGGCTGAGGAATTGGGCGTGGAACTCTACCCGGGCATCTCCGTGAGCGAGCTCGTATATTCAGGAGATGCCGTTAAAGGTGTAGCTACTAAAGATATGGGAATCGGCAAGGATGGAAACCCCAAGGACTCCTATGAACCCGGAATGGAATTCCATGCCAAAGTAACCGTCCTCGCAGAAGGATGCCATGGCTCCTTAACAAAGCAAGCTATCGCCCGTTATAACTTGCGTGAAGAATCTCAGCCACAGACTTACGGAATTGGTCTTAAAGAAGTATGGGAGGTGAAACCCGAGAACTTCGAAAACGGGTACGTGGGACACTCCATGGGGTTCCCCTTGCCCTCGGACGTGTACGGTGGAGGCTTCATGTACCATTTCGGAGATAATTTGGTTTCCGTGGGTCTTGTGGTTGGCTTGGACTACGCTAATCCCTACATCTCTCCCTACAATGAGTTCCAGAAAATGAAGACTCACCCCTTTTACGCAAACGTGCTTCGCGGGGGTAAATGTCTCTCTTACGGTGCCCGTGCCTTGAACGAGGGTGGCTATCAGCTGATTCCCAAGCTCCATTTCCCTGGCGGTTTGCTTGTGGGGTGTGCTGCGGGCTTTGTGAATGTACCCAAGATTAAGGGAACCCATACCGCAGTCAAATCGGGTATGGTTGCAGCCGATTCCATTTACCAGGAGCTTCTCAAGCTTGCAGAAACCGACCCTGAACTGGATCCGGAACTGGACCCCGAACTGATTTCAGACAATCACGTGAGTATCGATTTGGTACAATACGAAACAAACTTTAAAAAGTCGTGGGCCTACCAAGAATTATATGAGGTCAGAAATGTACGTCCAAGCTTCAACGGTCCCTTTGGCTTCCTTGGGGGTCTAGTTCACCTGGGCTTAACAACCATGATCACCAAGGGTTCAGAGCCGTGGACCTTGGGACACCATGGCACTGACGCGGAAGCAACCAGACCAGCAAGCAACTTTACGCCGATCGAATACCCCAAGCCAGATGGTGAGTTGACATTCGACATCTTAACCTCGGTATCCAGAACAGGAACATACCATGGAGAGGATCAAGAGTGCCACTTGCGCGTTCCTGACTTAGAAGAGCATGCCAAACAAAGTTTTCCAGTATACCAGGGCGTGGAGCTGAGGTTTTGCCCTGCGGGAGTGTATGAGTATGTGGAGGCTGATGGTGAGGTGAAGTTTCAAATCAATTCACAGAATTGTATTCACTGTAAGACGTGTGATATTAAAGTGCCTACGCAGGATATTACTTGGAGTGTTCCTGAGGGTGGGGATGGGCCGAAGTATTATTTGTCATGAGCGAACGAACGAGCAAACGAACGAGCGAAGCGAGTGAGTGAGTGAGTGAGTGAGTGAGTGAGTGAGTGAGTGAGTGAGTGAGCGAGTGAGTGAGTTAGTGAGTTAGTGTGTGGGTGATTATCCTACTGTGACGGACTGACTGATTGACTGATTGGACTGACGGACTGACTGATTTCCTACTGTGACGGACTGACGGACTGACGGACTGACGGACTGACTGACTGATTTCCAACTGTGACAGACTGACGGACAGACCGTTTTTCCAACTTGCCATTCCACAAGACTTGCACATTACAGGGTATATCTGCTAAATCGTACCTCCAACTTCCGCTTTTTTGTGAGGGAGAATTCGGTATAACCAGCAAAAACGTAATTCTACACGCTCCCAAACCTCTCACGACATACAGAGCTTGCAAAATCGTACACCTACATGATAGTATATCCACTAGGCAACCACATTGCTTGCATTCAAGTTTATTACTTAAGTATGTTTGGCTGTAAAAATTCTTTAATGAGACTTTATCTGTGAAACTGTTTGCTCGGTGAATTCAAAGGTGCTTGTTAAGTAAATCGTTATCAAGAGGTTAATGTAAATAGTGAAATCATTAAGAATAGTGAGGTTAATGTAAATGGTGAAGTCATTAGGTGTGTGAGGTTAATGTAAATGGTGAAATCGTTAAGAATAGTGAGGTTACTGTAAATGGTTTGAGCTTGTACACTCATACATTGGTATTGCTTACGCACACGTCAACTCGACATACACATTCTCGTGTTGCCAAACAGGCGGTCAGTGCGAGTGTGCGAGTGTGCGAGACAAATAATTAATGTAACCAAGTGACCAATTGACAAAGCGATGCAATAGTAAAGAATATCTAGCTACCTGTAAGGATACGACTGCGAGCGAAGCGAGTGATGAGTGATTACTGTTGAGTGATTCCTGTTGAGTGATTACTGTTGAGTGATGAGTGAAGTCCGCACATTCCAGACACTACACTACTCACTCGCACTTTTCACTTGGACTCCCAAGTCAGCAACACTTTGACACAAATAAATAGCTTAAAGAGTTTTGCATGTAGAGATTTGCATGTGGAGGTTTCTGAATAATGGAAACAATCAAAGGAGAGCAAGGTGATATGTTTAGTATACTGGCAAAATCAGAATTGATAATAGTGCTCACATGAACTCACGAGCGAAGCGAGTGAGAGAGAGTGTGAGAGTGTGAGAGTGTGAGAGTGTGAGAGTGTGAGAGTGTGAGAGTGTGAGAGTGTGAGAGTGTGAGAGTGTGAGAGTGTGAGAGTGTGAGAGTGTGAGTAGGTGAGTAGGTGAGTGAGTTATTGAGTAGGTGAGTAAGTGAATGAGTGAGTGAGTTAGTTTCATGAAAATCAGCAATAAGCAGTCGAATACACACACTTGACAGAGGTTGGTGTTAAAATTAGTTGTTATAGAAATCATTGGTTGCTATGAGCTCACGTACTCTAGTACTCACTCTAGTACTCACTCACGCAGTACTCACTCACGCACTAAAGTACTCAATCACTCACTCCTGCACTCACTCTAGGCTTCACTCCTGCACTCAATCACTCACTCACTCCTGCACTTACTCTAGTTTTCACTTCTGCACTCACTCACTCGCTTCGCTCGTTCGTTAGTATACGTTTGCTTGAACCATATTGCATGGCATTATCATACCAACTTTGTCTCCGTAGCTCATTTAAATGCATCAATCTGATTGGGCTACACAATGAATCTCACAAGGCACATTACTTACAACTATAATACTCGCTTCGCTCATTACGCTGCTTCGCAGCATTAACTTAGTTATTATGTAACCAATCATATCGCCTATGGCCATATAGTATATCGTGTGCCTATAATGTATCTATAATATATGAAAATATATAAAAATATATGTCCAAAATGTACACCTACAAATCTATATCATCTAAATCAATCGTTGCGTCAAGTCATTACGTTATTCGTTACTCACTCAAATTCATCACTCGCTTCGCTCGTAATGTGCCAAGATCATTTGCTAGGAAGTTAGAAATATTGTAATCACCAGTTTGGACTCATTAACGCGCTACGCTCGTTTGTGCACTTTCCATCAGCTGATTCAAACCATCACCCATCTAACCTTAATAGTTAATTTCATCACCTATCAACTTAATGGCCGGTTAATACCGCTTTTCATCAATCACACAGCGCTTATAACTTTATACCGCCAATACATACACTTGCTGCACTTGCTGCAAATTTTACGAACTTTGTCACTCCGGAGAAACGAAATGTTTCTTTTCACTTTAAGGTTTGGGGTGGGCATACACATGGACTCTTGGTTCTAACGATACAGGGCTCGGGTGCACAAGTATAAGTGGTTCAGAGATTACTATTGGATTAGTAATAGATATGACAGAGTGTTTAAACCTAATTGGAAACTTGGTAAAGAAGACATTATGGAGAGGTAAAGAACACATTATGGAGATGTAAAGGTTCAGACAGTTATGAGTAATAAAGAGATTGCTATGGTTTTGCGAGTATCATGCTAGTGATACTTGATAGTAATGATTTGAGTGTGATTGGGTTATAGAAGTGATGTAATAGATATAGAATTAGAAGTTGTACATGTCATAGAGGTTGAAAACGTTATTGAGGTCATAGAGGTCATAGAGGTTGAAAACGTCATTGAAGTTATTGAAGTTATTGAGGTCATTGATGTCATAGAGGTCATTGAGGTCATTGATGTCATAGAGGTCATTGAGGTCATTGAGGTCATTGAGGTCATAAACGTCATAGACATCATAGACATCATAGACATCATTACTGCATTCATAGAAATACACTCAACTTATCTCGTTCGTTCAAACAAAAGAATTCGCGACTCACTCACGCACTCACTCACGCACTCACTCACGCACTCACTCACGCACTCACTCACTCACTCACTCGCTCTGCTCGTTCGTTCGTTCGTTCGTTCGTTCGTTCGCATCAAGCTTGTAGAAATAAGCACACTATAGCAATCGTAGTTATCACACATAGAACTTCATCACTCTCCATCCATTAACTATTCCATTACTTTGGCATAACAGTCATTGGAAAACAAGGAGCCGGGAATCACGGTCAATTCCATGATGCCGTATGCAGCTAATGAACATTTCCAAGGCTCGATAGAACAAGCGAATCGAGTATGCTCAATACAGCAAGCGAATGGAGTATGCTCAATACAGCAAGCGAATGGAGTATGCTCAATACAGCAAGCGAATGGAGTATGCTCAATACAACAAACGAATCGAGTATGCTCCATACTACAAGCGAATCGAGTATGCTCCATACAACAAGCGAATCGCGTATGCTCCATACAACGAGCTACTCGTTTTCGCTACTCAATCACTCACTCACGAACTCACTCACGAACTCACTCACGAACTCACTCGCTTCGCTCGTTCGTTCGCTCGTTCGTTCGCTCGTTCGTTGTTCGTTCGCTTACTCATATGCTGTTTTCCAATATATTAAAAACTCCCGCTCTTGCAACCAAAAAATCGTCCCGGCAAAAAAAAAACCCATGCCGCAATAAAAAACCCAACTAACAGTCAATCTCAGCAAGCTGAATAAATACATTTGTCAATCTCACTCAGCAAGCCAAGTGAGATTGCTGGGTGACGCTGAGTTGACTCCCTAATTTTACACAATCGTAAGCTTCACTCACACTAATCTACAAGTCCTAAGACATCTATAAAACCCAAACCAATAATACAAAGCCGATAATCCCTACCGATACCATCTGCATGGCACATCAATCGAGGCTACGCAAAGAAATTATCCAAGTCACTCAAGCTAGTATCCTCCGGAGCGCCTATATCCTGCATCAAGAAGCCCGATCGTATAACATTGAGCCATTTTCTGTTTGTCTTTTTTGTCTGTTTTGGGGAGTTTGGGACAGTTCCCGGGTTCAGAATAGCCTTGAGAGCAGCTGCGTGGAGTGCTGCTGCAGCTGCGGTGGCCGCGGCTGATGCATTGGGACTATGGAAGGATGGAGCACGCAGGGCACGTGGAGCAGCAGCAGCAGCAGTGACAATCTTCAGCTTTTTCGCAAGCAGCACGTACGACATAGATTTTGACCTTTTGCCATTTTTCTTGAGCATATCGATATCCGGAGCATCATCCTCAAACACCTCCAAGTCCTCGAAATCCACCTCGCCGTCACTTTCCACCACCTGAGGTCTGGCCTCGTTGAGCGAGGCGGTGACCGGAGCACTCAGGTAGGGTACAAACAAGTTCAGCCTATCCCAGGCCGCGTCCAAAAAGGTGTTTTTTGTGATACCCAAGTCGTACATGGTTTGTCTTCTAGGCTTTGCCAAGGAGGATTTTGTTGCCTCGAATGGGTCGTCCAAGTTGATTTTGGGGCTTTCATGAGAGGACACTGGGGTGTCTCTTTTGACCGACGCAACCACCGGAGCATTTGAAGTTGGGGTTGTGGCTGTGGAGGAGGTTATGGGTTCTGAGAAGTCATTATGAGCTTCGTTTTGAAGATCATGTCTTGGTTGGGGTTTGGGAATTGCTTTTGAATGCTGAGCCCTAACCAATTGAATTTGCTCTGATTTCTGCATTTCCATCAACTTTTTAGCGTGGACATGAAAATCTTCAGCTAGAAGGCCTCGGTAGACATAAACCATTCTCTTGGGCAGGGCATCAGCCCAATCACGCAGTAAGGCGTACTTTAAGGAATGATCGCCCTTTTCCACTCTCTTGACATAGGCATTCAATTTGGCACTCACCAAGTTCAGAGTCTTTGTGGAGAGGTTTGCCATCTCGGGATGCTGCTCAACCAATACGTCACAAATCTGCTTGACTGTCATTCCAGCTCCGGTGGGGTCCTTTTCATAAAGAATCACAAAGATGGCATACAACACATCGTCTTCCAACAGTGGATCATGCTTCTGTTCCGGCCTAGGTTTCTCACCGGTCACGGGGATGGTTGTCAGGATACCGGTTGCAATTGGGGCACGCAGGGGGTTCTTTGGCTTTTTGTAGTGCTTGGAAGATGGAGCCAGAGGAGGAGTAGTACCTCTCAGATCTGTTTTCTTCAGATATGAAGAGGCTGGAGACTCACCCATTAAAGGCAGTAGGGAGCGTGAAGTTGCTTGGTCATAATCATCAAGATCGTCATCTCTATCATCATCCGATTCAAGGTCATCTTCTGATACTTCACTGTTTTCAGGCAGGGTGGACTTTGCAGGAGTCAAGGGGCCTTGCTTGGTTAATGAAGACTTTGGGTGGAAGGATGGCACGATCAGGGCTGGTGTGGTGGGGCCTATGCCAAGGGGTCTTCTGTCTGCTAAGGCCATGATGTTTACTGTTGCATGGGATGATGGGTTAAAATTTCGCGTGAAGAGGGGTGAGTGAGGGCTGGGGCCCTAACACTCACGAGCGAAGCGAAGCGAGTACTCACGAGCGAAGCGAGTACTCACGAGCGAAGCGAGTGAGTGATGGACCGTTCACGAGCCTCACGAGCAAAGCGAATGATCGACCGTTCACGAGCGAAGCGAGTGAATGATAGACCAATTGACATTGATGGTGTGTGTAACATTGATGGTGCGTGTAATTGACTATTGATATAAACTAATTGATTGATGGTGCGTGTGACTATTATACAAACATATTACCAATACTATGTAGAATCAGTATCATAATCATCTAGAAATGAAGACTAAATCACCATTAAAAGTCATAACACTTGACAGTCATTACCACTTGACAGCCATTACCACTTGACAGCCATTACCACTTGGAAGCCATTACCACTTGGTAGCCACTACCACTTGACAGCCATCACCATATGATATGTCCCATTTCCGGTTTTGTGTAGGATTTCCCATAGTAAGGTGACAACATTGTAGAATGAGTATCCACTTTACGTCTTTTGGGTGCTGACATTCATGAGAACATTTTCGGTCTATTCTTTATGCTCCAAGAGTGATTGTTGGCTCGGAAGGTGAAACTGCTGATTCAGACATTGGATTTGCCTTGAGCTACAAGTGGGTGTATTCAAGTGAGTGTACTCATACTCTCACAATCTCGGACATACTCTGCGCGCACGAAATGCCCTTTATGTATTGGCTGCGATGGCTGCGAATTGTATAGGACAAGTTGATTAGTTTAGTTTAAATATAACAAATACTACATAGAAACACTTGAGCGAGAGCTGTGGAATACGCAGAAGTCTTTAAAAGTTGCAAATGCCAACATTTCTAAAACTCACCGTGGAACGATCCAAGCGAGCATAACGAGCGAAGCGAGTTAGCGAGTTGGTGAGTTAGTGAGTTAGTGAGTTAGTGAGTTAGTGAGTTAGTGAGTTAGCGAGTTATGCTAGTTATGCTAGTTATGTGAGTAATCGAGTTATGCTAGTTATGCTAATTATGTGAGTAATCGAGTTAGCGAGTTAATGAGTTATGCTAGTTATGTGAGTAATCGAGTTATGCTGGTTATGCGAGTCCCGTTCGTGAGTAGCGAAAGCGAGTCTGAGTCTGAGTAGCGAAAACGAGTCTGAGTCCGTTCTCCTCTCTTACTTTGCTCTTTCGTTTGTATTGAACTCTCAAATATGAAAAATTCGCTACTCACTCACTCAGAATATTCAAATGTTCCAATGGCCAGAGACTGAGACTGAGACTGAGACCGAGACTGAAACTGAGACTGAGACTGAGACCGAGACTGAGACTGAGATGAATAGTACTGCGAAGCAGTACTATGAGTGCATGTATAGTATTTCAATTGAGTGAGACTGTCAGCTTCCACAGGCTGATAGGCTAGTATCCCAAGAGGATACCTAGACTAGCCGCTATTGGGCAAGCATTATATTTCGGTACAGACAATATTGTCTATGAGGTATGCAATGTCATACCGCTTTCGGTTCCGCAACTTGCAGTGTGTAAGTTGTTTCGGATATTCACCAATCTGGATTATGATTGGTGAGCTGCTAA
>JAKUAJ010000032.1:60624-144832 GCA_030562865.1 Kodamaea lidongshanica (nom. inval.) | reverse complement strand
CGAGCGAAGCGAGCGA
Organism: Kodamaea lidongshanica (nom. inval.); assembly: GCA_030562865.1. Taxonomy (NCBI): domain Eukaryota; kingdom Fungi; phylum Ascomycota; class Pichiomycetes; order Serinales; family Debaryomycetaceae; genus Kodamaea; species Kodamaea lidongshanica (nom. inval.). Next base: position 144,816 of record JAKUAJ010000032.1, on the reverse strand, counting down.
AGTGAGCGAAGCGAGATACCAACTGCGAAGTAGCATACGAGCGAAGCGAAATTAAGCATCTGTACATCAGCTGCGAAGCAGCATTACGAGCGAAGCGAGATTAACTATGTGTACATCTGCTGCGAAGCAGCATTACGAGCGTAGCGAGATTAACAGCCTGAACATCTGCTGCGAAGCAGCATTACGAGCGAAGCGAGATTAACTATCTGTACATTAGCTGCGAAGCAACAATACGAGCGAAGCGAGATAACATCAGCTGCGAAGCAGCATTACGAGCGAAATGATATAGCGTCAGCTGCGAAGCAGCATTACGAGCGAAGCGAGATTAACAGCCTGAACATCTGCTGCAAAGCAGCATTACGAGCGAAGCGAGATTAACAGTCTGAACATCTGCTGGGAAGCAGCATTACGAGCGAAGCGAGATTAACAGTCTGAACATCTGCTGCGAAGCAGCATTACGAGCGAAGCGAGATTAACAGTCTGAACATCTGCTGCGAAGCAGCATTACGAACTAAGCCAAATAAACTATCTGGATATCAGCTGCGAAGCAGCATCACGAGCGAAATGAGATAGCATCAGCTGCAAAGCAGCATTACGAGCGTAGCGAGATTAGCAGTCTGAACATCTGCTGCGAAGCAGCATAACGAGCGAAGCGAGATAACATCAGCTGAGAAGCAGCATAACGAGCTTAGCCAGCTTAACTGTCTGAACATCTGCTGCGAAGCAGCATCACGAGCGGAGCGAGATAACATCTACTGCGAAGCAGCAATACAAGCGAGGCAAGATAACATCAGCTACTCACGCACTCACTCACGAATTCACTCGCTTGGCTCGTTCGTTCTGTACATCAGCTGCGAAGCAACATCACGAGCGAAGCGAGATTACATCTGCTGCGAAGCAGCATTACGAGTGAAGCGAGATAACATCTGCTGCGAAGCAGCATTACGAGCGTAGCGAGATTAACGATCTCAACATCTGCTGCGAAGCAGCATCACAACCGAAGCGAGATAACATCTGCTGCAAAGCAGCATTACGATAGTAGCGACATAACATCAGCTACTCACGCACTCACTCACTCACGTACGCACTCACTCACTCACTCACTTGCTTCGCTCGTTCGTTTGCTCGTTCGTTCGCTCGTTCGTTCTGAACATCAGCTGTGAAACAGCATTACAAGCGAAGCTGCATTACGAGCGAAGCGGCAATACAAGCGAAGCGAGATAGCATTAGCTAACGCACTACTCACACACTCCCTCGCTTTGCTCGTTCGTTCTGAACATCACCTGCGAAGCAGCATTACGAGCGAAGCGAGATTAACAGCCTGAACATCTACTGCGAAGCAGCATTACGAGCGAAGCGAGATAACATCAGCTACTCACGCACTCACTCACGCACTCATTCTCTTCGCTCGTTCGTTCTGAACAACTGCTGCGAAGCAGCATTAGTAGCATAGCGAAATTATGTATCTGAACATCTGCTGCGAAGCAGCATAACGAGTGAAGCGAGACATCCTCTGCTAAGAAGCAGCATTACGAGCGTAGCGATATTAAACATCTGCTGCGAAGCAGCATTACGAGCGAAGCGAGATTGACTATGTGTACATCAGCTGCGAAGCAGCATTACGAGCGAAGCGATATTAACTATCTTTACATTAGCTGCGAAGCAGCATTACAAGCGTAGAGATATTAACAGTCTGAACATCTACTGCGAAGCAGCATTACGAGCGTAGCGAGATTAACTATCTGTACATCTGCTGCGAAGCAGCATTACGAGAGTAGCGAGATTAACTATCTGTATATCAGCTGCGCAGCAGCATCACGAGCGAAACGAAATATCTTCAGCTACTCACCCTATCACTCATCCAATCACTCATCCAATAACTCACCCAATCACTAACCCAATCACTCACGTATCCACTTGCTTCGGTCGTTCAATCTGAACATCACCTGTAAGGCGGCATTACGAACGAAGCGAGAAAAACATTAGCAACTCACGCACTTACTAACGCACTCACTCACTCACTCACTCGCTTCGCTATACGCTACCTCATTCTTTTCAAAATTCTCCATTCTTCACAAAATCGTCTCACTCTCACGAGCAGAGTGAGCACGAGAGAAGCTAGTGATATTCTATGCACACGAATTGTAAGGGCGAATTGAATGATATCTGCGAGTGAGTAATACACTTGTGATACTTTGTCCAATCAAGGAGTAGGTCAGTCACGCACTCACTCAAAAGTTCGCACTCACTCACTCAAAAGTTCGCACTCACTCACTCACACACTCACTCGCTTCGCTCGTGAGTAGTATTCTCGTTGCATTTACTTTCTCTAATGCATTAGAACATCCCGATCCTCCTCCTTCTCCTTCCACCTTCTCCGCAATCTTCGTCTCCTGCCTCAAAGTTGGCCAATTCGCAGCCAAATTCTCAGCCATTTCAAGTATCAACGTTTCGCTCGTTCGCTCGTTCGCTCTTCGTTTCACTCACCAACTGAGTGCAGCTAGCTTGATTAATCACATCCGATCTAGAACAAAAGAAGAAATGTATTTGGGTAATGTCTCTTATAGTTTAGTGGTGTATGATGTTGGAATTACAGGCATAGTATACTATAAAACAGTACAATTATACTCAGGTGATTATGCTGCTTTATTAACGAACGAACGAACGAACGAACGAGCGAACGAGCGAAGCGAGTGAGTTCATGAGTTCATGAGTTCATGAGTTCATGAGTTCATGAGTGTGAGTTCATGAGTGTGAGTTCATAAGTGTGAGCTAATAAGTATGAGTTCAAATAATATGTATGAGTGAGCATGCTTAGTTTTATATGGCCACTGGAGAGGAATAGAGCAAACCAACTCACTTACGAGCTCACTAAATCTCACCAACTCACGCACTCACGCACTCACAGTATTCTGTTAGATTGAAAGGGGTTAGACGCGATGCATGGATTTTTATGAAGACTTTAGTTTCGTATTGAATGTCACTCACAAACATTCGAAACCACTAACAAAAATTCGAAACCACTTTTGATAATATCAGTACTTTTGATATCATTTTTATGATGTGTGAAGTCTATAACCAAAGTGTGATAATCTGATTTAACTAAGACTTGAACTACGAAGCAGCAGACCGATGGAAGCGAGAAAAATTGGATCAAAATGAAGAATTTCATCAAGGGGGGACCCTTGGAAATAATTAGTTTTCAGGTTTGCTTTGAATACTCTCTGACTTGAACGTCTAACGGCATCAAATTATCACCTCAAAATTTCCACTTGACACAGTTGGTTCTTACACTTATTCTCTCGCACGCACATTCACTCACGAACTCACTACTGGTTACTCGCTCCGCTCTCCAATGCGATATGTGGAAACTCCCAATGAGGAGTACCCATAAGTGGGAGTACCCAAAAGTGGGAGTACCCAAAAGTGGGAGTACCCAAAAGTGGTAGCACCCCACGAGCACCCCCATAATAAGACTCCTCTCATGTAAAACAACCTGTACTAATTACCTAAAACCACATGTATGCATTACACTATTCATTTCCTTTCAACTTTAATCTATGATCGAATGCAAATCTCATATCCATGATCAAATAATTCTATGCTGAATCCCTTGCTCACCTCATTTCAACCTTCACCGCACTTTTCGGCAAAGTACATACAGTGACGGCCAAGCAGTGGTTTCGTTTACGAGAGTATAAACACTATACTTTTCTCTATAAATGAAAGTAATAAAGTGTAGATTTTACACAAAAATTCCAAAATATGCTATTTGGCAGATGTCACAAGGGCAAAAGTATACTGCGAAGCAGTGTCTTGTAGTGTACTCAATAGGGTACTTGTAGTGTACTTTTAGTGTACATTGAATACTGCAAAGTAGTGTAAGGTTAGTTATATTATCGCGGCACTGGTCATAGGTTAGTTACATTTAATACTATAAACGAGTGCAAGCGTACATTTAATACAATAAACCAGTGTCCTTAAAGTTCACGTTGAATACTATACACCTGATATTGAGTATCAAGCATTTAGTATTAGTATAGAGTGCTGCGTATTGAGTGTGTGTTCTCGATTGAGTCTTGAGTACTATATCGAGTATCACTCACTCACTCACTCATTCACTTTGTTCGCTCTCACTCACTCACTTGGTTTTCACCCTCCCTCACTCACTCAAATGTTCTCCACACCAAAGGGAAAATTGATTGGCTGTGTAAGCAAACTCACACTAATTTTGCTAAACAACCATGATTGCAAATCCGCTCTAGGTTGATGACTTGGTAATGTATGCCTTAAAATAGCATAACAAGGCAAAATTGATAAGCATCATCGGAGAAGCATAACAGACTGATTACATGCAATATGACACTTCCATAGTACTGTCACTTTTATGTGTCAACGACCCGTACCACAATAATATAACGATGTAACTGCTATCAATGCTTTCATGTAGGACAAGAAATACTCCTGGCGTAGCTTGGTTTTGCTGTGTGCGTAGCTTGGGTTAGTTGCGGTACTGTTCCTTAGAGGTTAATTATATATTAGTAAAGCGAGTGGCTGCGACTGAGTGCGACTGGCAACTGAGTGCAACTGAGTGCGACTGGCAACTGAGTGCAACTGAGTGCGACTGGCAACTGAGTGCAACTGAGTGCGACTGAGTGCGACTGAGTGCGACTGACTGCAACTGACTGCAACTGACTGCGACTGAGTGACTGCCACCGACTGCGAGTGGCTGCGACTGACTGCAAATGACTGACTGCAACTGACTGACTGCAACTGACTGACTGCAACTGACTGACTGCAACTGACTGACTGTCACTGTGTGACGGCCACTTACTTATGGATCATTATGGACATATCTAGCAATCACCACACAGGCTTCCAAGTTGGGGGAATGATCACTCAGGTGATTGGTTTCAAATACACACATGCAAACTGAAAGGTATGTTATGGTTAAACCAAAGGTATAAACCAAACCACTCAACATGCCACCTGCAAATATAGATTCACTCAGGGTGGCAGACAAATTTATTGACGTGATAAGGATACTCCCGGAAACTTGCTAGCTCGTGATTCAAAACATCTCTTTTGTTCAAGTGCATAAGATTATGAAACATTCTCACCTTACGAACGAACGAACGAACGAGTGAGTTCGTGAGTGAGTTCGTGAGTGAGTTCGTGAATGAGTGCGTGAGTGAGTGAGCGAGGTTTAGGGTAGTTTTTTGTTTGGTAAATACCTAGACCTCACGAACTCACGAACTCACGAACTCACGAACTCACGAACTCGCTTCGCTCGTTCGTTTGCTCGTCTCATCTTTGGGAGGCTCAGACTTGAGACGTTGGACAGGTTGTCTAGCCATCATTTGTTGCATAAATTACCATTTTGGGCCAAGCGAACGAATGAGCGAAGCGAGTGAGTGAGATTGTGAGTGAGTTGCTAGCGCGTGCCAATCCTTTCGAATACACTTTCAATGTTATTTGTATGATTGGAATATGATGTTTATGTATCAATATAATTTGATTTCATGGTGAGTCTTGTAAAAGCAATGGGTGTGCCAGTGCGAGTGAGTGAGTGACATAAATTGTGCTCACTCACCGAACAAACTCCTCACTCAATCACTCGAGACTTTGCCACTCATTTGATCACTCGATCACTCAAAAATTCGCTACTCACTTACGCTCGTGAGTGAGTAAGTGCATGAGTGGGTGCGTGACCAAGTGAATTAGTAATGGAGCAACTAATTGAGCAACTAATTGAGCGAGTTATTGAGATTTAAAGGTCTTTTAACGATTGACTAATCATCTATTTTAGTTCATATTCATATCATCTGGTTCCCCTATGTAGATTTTTTATTTAGTGTGCCCAAATGAAATAACTGTTGGATTCACGTGGGTTGGTCATATTGTGATTTCGTTTGAATGTGACACACATTATCAACACATTACGCACATTTTAGCTAGCGTATGTCTTGGCTAACTCATTAGTCAAACGAGCGGATCGAGTTTGCTGGTTTGCTCGTTAACTTACAAATTCTTTCAGTTTAACGAACGAACAAACTGGCTGAATTACCGTCTTGAGACTCACTCACGAACGAGCAAAGCGAGTTCGTTTACTCGTTTGTTCGCTCATTCGTTCATTCGTTCGCTCGTTCCACAAAAATCAAAGTTAGATACGTCAAGTTGTATATTTATTAAACTATATTAAGCGAGAGCTAATGATCCAGATATACTAACAGCCAGACTTACGCGTTGCTCATGTTCATGTAATTCTCGTTAGTGTCATGTGTGATTACTGGTGTCATGTACTCGTGTCATGTAATCTTATTCGTTGATATACATTCCTGCCGTATTCCACTTGTACTACAATAATAAGTGAGTGAGTGAGTGAGTGAGTGAGTGAGAAAGTACGAGTGTGTGCGCGAACGAGAAATGAATGTGTGAGCGAGCATAGTGAGTGTGCGAAGGAGAAAAGCGAGTTCCAGTTGTATGATAATAAGAGTATACTGTAGTATCCTTTAGTGTCCCGTAGCATCCTGTTGTATCCTGTTGTATCCTTTTGTCAGTAATGTTATATAGAAAAATACGAGCATAGCGAGTGACTTGTGAGTGAGAATTATTCTTCATGTCCTTTAACGATGCTCACACTATTTCATCAACTCCATGCGTTTAGGTTCATCCTAAATCAATGCACCCATATTGTAGATATTTTTTATCTATTAATACCTTCTCGGTCATTTCACAGTCATTTCACAGCGATTTCCCAGCCATTTCTTTGTCTTTTTTCTGTCATTTTCTGTCATTTTCGGCCATTTTCTGGCCTTTTCACTCCCTCTTACTCTCAAGCACTACGTTCAACTTGTAAACCATCGACAAAATAGCCTACCAATGGTTGTACCCTAGAGGTAGACCGGAGGTGGTTGTCACCTCAACACCAGTTATGACGGTTATGGCCGCAAAAGAAATGGTTTCAGGCATGTATGGTGGAGACTGACAAAAACTTCAAGAAATCATGAGCGAAGCGAGTGATTCATCTCTCAAGATTTCGTGTGAATGTTCTGCTCTCATATAAGAAAAGCGAAGCGATTGATTTCGTCTGAATGTTCTTCCATCATCCAAGAAATCATGAGCGAAGCGACTGATTTCGTCTGAATGCCCCTCTCTCAAAGAAAACTCTCGCTTCGCTCATGATTTCATCTGAATCTCTCTCTCATATAAGAAATCAATCGATTCGCTCATGATTTCGTCTGAATCGGAATACTAACTACAATTTTATTATGATTGAAATTACATTTATTGGTTTGAAACCCTTTAATCACCAGCATTATCTCTGTTGGATTTATGGCTTGACATAACGAGCGAACGAGCGAACGAGCGAAGCGAGTGAGTTCGCTCGCTCGTTCGTTCGCTCATTCGCTCATTCGCTCATTCGTGAGTGATTTGCAATACAGGTCTTTATAGGTTAGTTTCATGTAAAAGTATTGAGTATTGAGTATTATAATATGATACTATATCAGAGCGAACGAGCGAACAACAAAAAGTGCGAACTCACGAACTCATTCAGAATTCACTACTCACCACTCACTCAGAATTCGCTACTCACACACACACACACACTCGTGCTCACTCACGCACTCATGCACTAACTCGCTCACTCACGCACTCACTCACTCACTCACTTTGCTCGTTCGCTCGTTCGAAAATAGCAAAACACAAGGACCAGCAATATGAATTAAAGAGTTTATATTTATATAGTTGGTACGGGACTTTAGAGGTTTCCAACCAAGCGACTGATTTTTAAGACTAACATTGAGACTCACAATAAGAATAAATAAGACTAAATATGACCAAATATTAAGTGTTTGGCTAATGAATGACCTAAAATGAGTATTGAAGAGAATGAGAACCACCAATCAAATAGTACTATACTCTTTTACTTTTGTACTATAATACTATAATGATATACCACCACCAACACTCTTGTCCATTACACACATAACCTTAGACTCTTAAAGGTGCACAAGCCTCACAGTTCTTATACTAGCTCAGTACGAGTAAAAACATACATTTACAGTTGCAAATATGGCATCCATCTAGTTATACCATATACAATACATAAACCTGAAGGCACTTCCAGGAAGCAATCCTGTGAATAGTATAGTCTATTAATAGTATAGTCTATCAATAGTGTTATTATATATATGAATACTATAATACATCTCACCCTCTAGGAGCGAACCGAGTAATGAACTCGTACAAAAAGCATCACTTTAGTCTAAACAGAGCATTTTATGAAAGTTTAACTAACAGGATTTGTTCCATTGTAGTGTGTTCTTTTTTAGAGACAATGCTAGTCCATAAGTCAGTCAATGCTAGTCCACAAGCCAGACCACACATCTGAAGCACCACACTCTTTGTAAGCTAATAAGTTAAACTAATAAGGTGAACGAGTAAAGTAAACGAATATGCGAATACACTAAACGAATATACTAAACGAATACACTAAACTAAACAGCTAGAGTATAAAAAATCAACCATGACTTCACTCACTCGCTTCGCTCATTCGTTCGTTCGTTCGTTCGCTCACTCCCTCGCTCCTTCGTATGAAAGTTAAAAAAAACTGACACACCAGAGAATAAACCAGAGAATAAACCAGAGAACAAAGCACACCAGAGACCCCCCAAAATCACCAGAGACCACATAATCATCACCAGACTCACCATATACACACCAAACAACCAACAGCTTATGCTTTTGGTACATTAACCGATCCAAAACTAACCGCCAAAATCGTATTTTGCTGCAAAAATTCAACATTTCCCTGATAAGCCACATGTTGCAAGTCACATGCCACCGGTCACATGATCAAAGTTACAAAGAGCCGAATCAAACGGGAGCAAGAAATTCATAGCCGGAAACGTCTAGACTGTGAATTAGTACGCTACGCAAATAAATACGCTACGCAAATAAACAGTACGCTTCAGCAATCTACACAATCAACCACGAAACACCCCCATGAACATACTAGTGTATTCTGGTACCGGAACTACATTGGAAGGAGTCCAAAACTCCATCAATTCACTCAGACTATTTCTCTCACCATACTACGCAGTCACCCCAATCTCGGAACATTCCCTTTTAAATGAACCTTGGATGTACAAGACCGCCATGTTGGTTCTTCCAACAGGACATGACCTATCATATTGCAAAGTATTGAATGGATTGGGGAATCAGAGAATCAGTCAATTTGTAAGGGGAGGAGGAAAGTATTTAGGGATTTGTGCCGGAGGTTATTATGGTCTGCAAAGGGTTGAATTTGAAGTTGGACTGTCCATGGAGGTTAGTGGCTTGCGTGAACTCGCCTTCTTTGAAGGTACTTGCCGAGGTAGTGCATACAAAGGTGCACGAGTAACCAAGCTTGAAGTGAGTGATACATCAGATGAAGTGTTTGAACAATCGGTAGTGAATTATTTCAATGGAGGTGGAGTATTTGTTAATTTGAACAAGAGGGTTAAGGTGTTGGCAAGATATACTGAAGAAACCAATCTTGACACATTGGATGATGCTGCCATTATTCAATGTAAAGTTGGTAAAGGTGACGTTGTACTTGCAGGTACACATATTGAGTACTGTGGATCAGATTTCAAAGCGAATAGCGAGTCTGATCACATCTCAAGCGAATTGAATGAGGGTAAAGAGGATGCTCAAAAGTTGTTTCGAATGATTTTGAAATGCTTAGGCTTGAAGGTTAACCAAAGCCAGAATCTTTCCATACCAAACTTGACTCCCATATACATTTCTAGTCACTTGGAACCTCACAGAATGCAGGGCTTGAAGAATTCGATATCCCAATTGGAATTGAATGGCTCTACGCTTATGGATATTAACGACACGTTTGTGTTTCATGATGAAGAAGCCAGCGAAGGAGGCGAACCAAGCGAAGCAAGCGAATCGGATTTGTCACAGTGCCTGAGTAACGTACACGTAAAACTCTTAACCAAAGGAGGTGTGGCACCAGCCAATGCCGACTTTGACATGAGGTTATATTTTGAGCTGTTGGACCGATTTTTTACGGGGAAACCGTTGACTTTCGGATCGATGATTGCTTATGGAAACGTGGTAACATCGACGAATACGCTCATGGATAAAAACCCATCGTTCCTTTCTGCATTACCAACAGGCTTCACCTTCACAGCCACCACACAAGTGGCTGGTCGTGGGAGAGGAGGAAACGTGTGGATCGGACCCAAAGGCACACTCTGTACCTCTGTGTTGTTCCGGATCAACCCAACCAACTCCTCGGGCCATAACACCAACTTGGTGACTCTTCAATACCTCGGGTCACTTGCTTTAGTTGAAGCCATTTTGGGGTACGACACCGGATATGAGGACCTTCCCGTCTTGATCAAATGGCCAAACGATTTGTACATTTTGAAACCAGAATACTACAACTCATTGAATGACAACAAACTCGATAACTCAAATCTCATGGCCAACGACGAACAAAAGTATACCAAGGTCCTGGGAGCCATCATTAACCTGCAATTCTTCAACGGCCAATTCAACGTTGTTTGGGGTGCCGGAATCAATGTATCCAACGAAGCACCTACAACGTCACTCAACACGGTGTTGAAAAGAATGAACGAGTTGAGGACGGCAAAGAATCTCGAACCTCTCCAACCTTTTAAACTGGAGATTTTGCTTGCCAAGATTATGCAAATATTGGATCACCTCTATCCAACGTTTGAAAAGTCTGGACTCGGACCGTTCTTGGGTCGGTATTACAGCAGATGGTTCCATTCGAACCAAAAGGTGAGTGTGGATGTGGATGGGCATCAAAAGAGGGACTGTACAGTGGAGGGTATTACCGCGGATTACGGTATGTTGGTTGTTCGAGATGATAGGGGGGAGTTGATTCATTTGCAGCCTGATGGGAATTCTTTTGATGTTTTTAAGGGGTTGGTTTATAGGAAGCTGTAACGAACGAACGAACGAACGAACGAACGAACGAACGAGCGAACTAGCGAGCGAAGCGAGTGAGTTCGCTCGTTCGTGAGTGAGTGAGTGAGTGCGTGAGTGAGTTCGCTCGTTCGTTCGCTCGTTCGTTCGTATTAATATTAATGTTTATGTACTTGGACAATGTAATCATTTGTATAGCTGGGCATTCAAAGGTTAATGTGCTTGCTAATCCGAGTTATATATGAGAATCATGTCGAGAAATGGAACGAACGAACGAGCGAGCGAACGAGCAAGCGAAGCGAGTGAGTTCGTGAGTGAGTACCGAAAATAAGAGAGTTCGTGAGTGCGAGTTTGTTTGACTCAAGAAATTCGCTACTCACTCACTCACTCACTCGCTTCGCTCGTTCGTTCAGTGATTGTGAGAGTGCGTGAGTTCCCTCGTTCGTGAGTGCGTGCGTTCGTGAATGTCGATTGGTATTGGATTTATAGAGTTCAATTCAAAAACTCAGACACAGATATTGGTATGAAATTGATAATAGTCTCGCTTCGCTCTTACTACTCACTAACAATCTTTCTCATTCCAGTTGTATATAAAACTCGAGATGAGTGAGTGAGTAGCGAATTTTTGAGTGAGTTAGAGATCACATGAGTGGCCAAGTCTCGAGTTATTGAATGAGGAGTTTGGTGAGTAAGGAGTTTGTTCGGTGAATGAGCACAGATTATGTCACTCACGAACTCGCACTAGCACACCCATTGCTTGTACAAGACTCACCATGAAATCAAATAATATTCATACACACACATCATAATCCAATCATACAAATAATATTGAAAGTGTATTCGAAAGCAAGCGCTAGAAACTCACTCGCAATCTCACAGTCTCACTCACAATCTCTCACAGTCTCACTCACAATCTCTCACAGTCTCACTCACAGTCTCACTCACAATCTCACTTACAATCACTCACTCGCTTCGCTCGTTCGTTAGCTTGGCCCAAAATGGTAATTTAAGCAACGATGGCTAAAACCTGATTGAGCTGTTTGAAGTAGGCTAGCGTACGAACGAAGCGAGTGAGTGCGTGAGTGAGTGCGTGAGTAGCTGATGTTATCTCGCTTCGCTCGTTATGCTGCTGCGCAGAAGATGTTCAGAACGAACGAACGAAGCGAGTGAGTGCGTGCGTGAGTGCGTGAGTAGCTGATGTTATCTCGCTTTGCTCTTAATGCTGCTTCGCAGCAGATGTTCAGAACGAACGAAGCGAGTGAGTGCGTGCGTGAGTGCGTGAGTAGCTGATGTTATCTCGCTTCGCTCGTTATGCTGCTACGCAGCAGATGTTCAGAACAAACGAACGAAGCGAGTGAGTGCGTGCGTGAGTGCGTGAGTAGCTGATGTTATCTCGCTGTGCTCTTGATCCTGCTTCGCAGCTGATGCTACACAAGGCAAACCATATGTAGATCATGATGGTCTTGAAAGTTCTATTTATTATGTAGAATCGAGCACGATTTCAGTTTGGAATGTACATGACTTGATAAAACACAGGGATCGCGTTCATAAAGCACAGAAATCTCACTCATAAAGGACACAGAAATCTCATTCATAAAGGACATAGACATCACACTTATAAAGGACACTGAAACCGCACTCGTTCGTCCTTCGCTATTTTCTAAGAATCCCCATAACATACTAGCCTATTGACCTGGGTAGGCTGACAGAATATAACCATTTTATATAGTGCAGTTACAAAGTTACCAATGTACAACCTTTATAACCACAGCTCTCAAAGAACCACTAAAGGGCGAATAGTGCTGCGAAGCAGTACTATGAGTGTTTGACGAACGAACGAACTGGTGTTTATAGCAATAATATGCTGGTCATATCAATAATATAGTGAGCATAGTGAGCGAAGCGAACGAAGCGAACGAAGGAACGAAGCGAACGAAGGAACGAAGCGAACGAAGCGAACGAAGCGAACAAAGCAAACGAAGCGAACGAAGCGAACGAAGCGAACGAAGCGAACAAAGCGAACGAGCGAACAGCACACAGCGCACAGTAAACAGCGATTTATCGATTTTCGCAATCCACACTCGCAGATGTTTTGCAACCATTTCGTATGACAGCGAGCAGCGAGTGCATTGAATAACCAACGAGCAATTGAGTGTGTGTGTGTGTGTGTGAGTGTGTGAGTGAGTGAGTGTGTGAGTGAGTGAGTGAGTGAGTGAGTGAGTGCGAGTGGGTGAGTCATGGGTGAGATCATGGGTGCGATCGAGGGTGAGATCGAGGGTGAGAGTGCGTTCGCTCATTCGTTCGTTCACTTGTAAACTAGCTCTACCTGACCATATTACATCCAGTAATTCGTCAATCCTCACATACTCACGCACTCTCTTCGCTCATTGTTGGCACCAGCATTGAGTAATCTGAGTAATCTGATTGATATTTTTCTCGACTTCGTTTTCGTTTTCGCTACTCACTCATTCACACACTTTGCTCGTCGCTTGCCCTACCTTTGGGACTTGAGTAGTGTAGTATATATAGTGTAGTGTATATAGTGTAGTGTATATAGTGTAGTGTATATAGTGTAGCATATATAGTGTAGTGTATATAGTGTAGCATATATAGTGTAGTATATATAGTGTAGTGTATATAGTGTAGTGTATATAGTTTAGTATATATAGTATAGCATATATAGTGTAGTGTATGATATAGTATTTGCATTGTATATGAATAGTACAGCTATGCATATTATTTGTGGTGGGACTGATGATTTTTCCTCAATGTTACAATTTCGCAGCCAAGCATAAAGGTTGTTCGAGTACGAGCGAAGCGAGTGCGATAGTCAGCAAAGCACGAGCAAAGCGAGTAAGGCAATACGATACGAGCAATACACGCAATACGAGCAATACAAGCGATTTAAGCGATACAAGCAAAGCGAATATCTGGCAATGTCGTGAAATCATTAACAACTTTAGTGAGTGATCTCTTAGTGAGTGATTTCTGACTGACTGATTGATTTTCCAACTCGCTTATTTAGACATTCAACAAGACTTGGGTATGGATGGGCAATTCTGTTACAAGCACTATTTGTATTCATAAGTATATGAGCGAACGAGCGAAGCGAGTGAGTGGGTGAGTGTGAACATTTGAGTGAGAGGGTGAGTGAAAGAGTGCGAACATTTGAATGAGTGAGTGAGTGACATACTCCATGATTCGACAAACGAGCGAAGCGAGTTTGTTAGTGAGTGAGTGAGTGAGTGAGTGGCGAAAACGAACAAAGTGAGTAGCGAAAACGAGTGAGTAGTACTGACAAGTAAGTAGCAAAGACGAGTGAGTAGTACTGACAAGTAAGTAGCAAAGACGAGTGAGTAGCAAAGACGAGTGAGTAGCACTAACGAGTAAATAGCAAAGACGAGTGAGTAGCACTGACTAGTAAGAAGCAAAGACGAGTGAGTAGCACTGACTAGTAAGAAGCAAAAACGAGTGAGTAGCACTAACGAGAAAGAAGCAAAGACGAGTGAGTGGAGAAAACGAACAACTGAGTGAGTCGAGCATCTCCTTTCCCAGCCACTACTCACTTTCCTTCACTCTCTCACTCAAAAGTTCACACTCACTGTCTCGCTCACTCACGAGCTCACTCACGAGCTCACTCACTCCGGATTCGCTTCTGTAGTTTGCTCGTTCGCTCGTTCGCCACCACCTTTACATTACACACTTTTGGCTGCAAAACACTAAACCCAAGCAGTTTGTAGGTGACGTTGGGAGTTAACATATACTTTTCTCTATATATAATAAAGTGACTATTTGTGACAATTTGTGACGATTTGTGACGATTTCACTCAAATATTCCAAAAACATTCAACTTGATCTGACATCAAACTGAGCTGTAGTATAGATTATGAATACTTTTGCAGATTTACATTAGGGTAGTGAGTATTGAGTTGGCAGAATAGAGTATAACGGGATACACTACAAAAGATACAATAGGATATATAAGGATACAAGGGGATTTATTAGGATATATTACAACAGTATACTCAACTATCATACACATGGAACTCACTCAGTGTCACACTCGCTTGCTCGTTCGCAATCACACTCACTCAATTTGCTCGTTCGCACTCGCACTCACTCACACTCACTCATTTTGCTTGTTCGCACACACTCGCTCGCTCAATCAGTCGCCATTCACTCAAGAGTGTGTGAGGAGTGAGCAGTGAGAGTGACTGGCGATTTCTTCATGATTTCAACACTTGTACCAACCATTTCAACAATCAACTTTTATCGTTTGTAAAACTACACCATACTTTCTTTGCTGATTTTCACGTCTCGTCTTTATCTCCAATTGAGATGGATACAATATGAAGAAATGCACGGTATCCCCAAGGTTGTATGTACATCTGGAGCCCAAATATAGTGCTGATTGTATGTGTAGGCACAACCAAGAAGGTGTTTCATTTGGATGTTCATGTATGTTCATTTGGATGTTCATGTATGTTCACGTATGTTCATTTGCATGTTCACGTATGTTCATTTGGTTGAGGAGATACCTTCCTCACTAATCATTTCATTACTGTGCTAACGCCTTTTCAAAATCTTGCCTATACTCTCCAATTATTCCCTTTAATTGATCAATCCTTAAATAGTAACACCGATTAGCCAACTCCACAGTGTTTGACACCTGATATCGTTCGAGTAACTCCTCGTAATACGTTTCCAAGTCTCTCCAATCAAATTCCATCTCTATGTTGTCCAATTGGAAGCTTACGTGGGACACCCACTCCTCCACCATCTTTTGCTTCAAGGTTTCCAGGCACGAGCTCAACTTGGCTGCGTTGGCAATGTGATTAACGTGAAGAATCTGTGACAAGATGAGAATGTCTCTATCCAGGTGGATGTTTGTCAGGTGCATGTCATTCAGGTGCATGTTGGGATGTGTGGTATCTCTTTGTTCTTCTCGTGATACCTCTATGCCTTTCGTATATCCTTAACACTCAACTCGCACGATAACCAAAATTTGAAGATGTCAGAGAATATACTTGAGGACAAATTTGCCCGGTTTAGTATCAATAAGAAAGGCCGAGAGGAAAAGCCTTTGGTGGAGTCTCCTTCCAAGCGTCTCACCCGGGAGCCCCCGAGGACTCCAGCCAGTGATGAGAAGCGAACGACGCCCAATACCTTTTCCTTCATGCGGGAAACGTCGTCCTCACAAAAGAAGAAACAGAATGCCTTCACCAGGCCCAACAACGTTATTGTATCTCCATTTACAGCTTCGTCCACCAAGAAACGTTTGGATTATTCCCGCCAATTGACAGTGGGCCGTTCAAAGCGTTTGGTGTCCTCCACATCAACTTCAAGTCTACCGAGCAGTTCGTCGTATCCACTTTATGATTCAGACAGGACAAAGCCCGATTACTATGGGGAGAATCATGGTGATTTCTCGGGGAGTTTTCTGTATGGGAGCTCACTGTATGGGAGCTCTGGGAGTTCAGTGTACGGGAATTCACTGTATGGGAATTCTCTGTATGGGAATTATTCAAACCGGAATCAAACGAGTTATTCGAGTTATGGTAGTAGAAGTTATGGAAATTATGATAGCTTTACGAATAAGAATAAGAAGAATCAGACAAGTTATACAAGTCAGATGAATCAGCCAAATCAGACAAATCATCCAAATCAGACAAATCAGCCACAGCCACAGCCCAACCAATCTCTGACATTCATTGGAAACCATAAACCTCACTACAAACCCCTCGAACCCTCGGAAGACTCACCCACCAAACCCCGTGGGGAATCTGTGTTTGACCGATTGTACCGTGAAGGGTCCAGCATCAGCAATATCAACCAACGCATGAAACAGCAACAGCGAAACCACCAGCAGATTTTTCTGCAACGGTCCCCGCGGTTCGAGCAGCCATCCTATCCCTCGTCACAACGAACCTCACCGCGAAGCCCTGCAAGACAACCTCGGCAAATCGGGTCGGCACCAGAGTTATATGCCCTACTATACAAACACAATCCGATGCTTTTTGATGAAAAAGTATACAATGACAAAGCTTTCAATGACAAAGCATTCACCAACACATTCAACAAAGGAATCAACTACGATGGTAACCTACATACCAAACCAATCACCGACATTAGCCAATTCAATCTCAACGTCTACGAACAAGGAGAGATTGCACGCAAAAAAGAAGTCTACTACGTACCGTGTATTGATCGAGTTATTGATGTGAAAAACTACAAAAACAACTTTGGGTTTGACGACAACCAAGGCGTCTACCAGATTCTTCTCCGGGACCACGTCAACTACCGGTACGAGGTTGTGCTGGTGTTGGGAAGTGGGTCCTTTGGTAACGTGACCCTTCTGCGCGACCACAAGTTTGTGCGGCCGAGGTTGGTGGCGTTGAAAATCATCCAGAACGACCTTAATTGGTCGCTCCAGTCCATTAATGAAATCAAAATCCTCAAGCTCTTGAACCTGCACGCCGACCCAGCTCGGCAATACATTCTCAAGTACCACGACCACTTCAACTTTCGGTCCCACATGTGTATTGTCACCGAGCTCCTCTCCATCAACTTGTTTTCGGTCTTGGAGGCGTCGCATTTCAAAGGGTTGGCACTCCCCCTCGTACGAAAAATCAGCATCCAGATCTTACTGGGGCTTCAATATATCCACAAGCTTAAGATTGTCCATTGCGATATCAAGCCCGAGAATATCATGCTTAGTCTTCCCGAGAGCCCCACTATGGATGATATTCACGTGAAAATCATTGACTTTGGCAGTGCGTGTCTCTTGAATGAGATCTCCTTTACATACATCCAGTCTCGGTATTATCGGGCCCCCGAAGTGTTACTCGGGGCCAAATATGACGAGAAAATAGATATCTGGTCCGCGGGGTGTGTTTTTGCAGAACTTTATATGGGGACACCTTTGGTATCTGGGATGAATGAAGTGGATCAATTTGGGATGTTTACCGAAATGCTCGGCTACCCTAAAAGAGAAACGGTTCTCAGACAACGTGATACGTTACTTCGGTCAGTCAAGAAAGTACCAATCGACCAATCAACACCTCAAATGACCGAAAAAGCAGTTCGGAAAACCTTTTTATTCAAATTGTTTGACTCTAATGGTGAGATTATTTTATCATCAATGAACCGGTATAACGCTAGTTATCCGAATTCCAGAATGGGAACCTCGGGTCATAAGGTTTATGGAAGGGGGAAGTCATTGGAGCAGGTTTTGGGGGTGGGATTGGACAGGGAAGAACGGGAGTTTTTGGGGTTTTTAAAGAGGATTTTGGTTTGGGATCCACAGGAGAGGAGTGGGGGGGGTGAACTTTTGGAGGGGGAGTTTGCAAATAGCGAGCAAAGATAGCGAGCGAAGCGAGCTATCATTGCGAAGCGTGCAGAGTGAGCTATGCGAAGATAGCCAGCGAAGCGAGCTCTCATTGCGAGCTATCATTGCTAAGTGTGCGAAGTGTGCAAAGTGAGAAAAGTGTGCGAAGTGAGCTATCATTGCAAGCTATCATTGCAAGCTATCATTGCAAGCTATCATTGCAAGCTATCATTGCGAAGTGTGCCCAGTGAGAAAAGTGTGCGAAGTGAGCAAATGAGTTTTTCGAAGCGAGCAATGCGAACTATTCGAAGCGAGCACTCACTCACGAACTCACGAACTCCCTCACGAACTCCCTCACTCACTCACGCACTCACTCACGCACTCACTCAAGCACTCACTCACTCGCTTCGCTTGCTCGATCGTTTATTCTATTTTTGAAAGTTGGCCAACGCACAATCTCACTCACAAATTCGCTTCGCTCATTTGTATGCGAACTATGCGAAACGAGTTTTTCGAAGTGTGCGAAGTGAGCGAGCAATTGCGTACTGAGCAAAGTGGGTTATGCGAACTGAGCAATTGGAGTGACAATAATCGGGAATTTTTAGTGAGGAGTCTGGAGACTGTAATACGTTTATTATGGCATGAATGCACTGGTGACTTTACTTGTGACTTTAGTTGTGATTTATCACATCACCTCACTTCACTTTACATACATCACATACATCACATCACTTCACATCATTTCACACATTAATCATCACTCATCACTCGCTTCGCTCGTTCCATTGGTCAACTTACGGTAACCAATCCCTCAATTGCATTCTCAACTTTACAGTAATCACTCACAATAACCAACTCACAATAGCCAACTCACAATAACCAACTCACAATAACCAACTCGCTTCGCTCGTTGGATTTACTTCGCTCGTTGGATTTGCTTCACATGGTCTTTATCTGGTAAATTCCATAACTCCATCTCATAGCTCGCACCCTAGACGCTGCTTGCTCCGTGCTGCTGTGCAGCACGTATTTATAATCATGGTAATAAATCAGGCATCATTACCCTCATAATCGTAGCACGTTTCTCTGGAACAAAGCAAACCGGATTGCATCTGGTTGCTCAAGCGGAAATGCTTCACCTGTTAGTGATGTAGATTAAAGGCAATAGAGTAGTTTAGTAGGTGAGTAAACTCCAACGTCTAAAGTTGCTCACAAACGAGCGGAGCGAATCGAAGGAGCGAAGCGAGTGAGTAGCTTTTTTTCATTTGTGAGGATCAATGGTTTTTTTGATGAAATAGCTACGGTACCTGGCTTATATCTGTGAGGCTTCTTTACACCTCCAGCGACTGGGGCGGATTTACGGGCAGCCTTGAACGAGCAAACGAGCGAAGCGAGTGAGTTCGTGAGTGAGAACAAACGAGCGAAGCGAGTTTGTTCATTTGGGACTGCGTGAGTTCGTGAGTTCGTGAGTTCGTGAATAGTTTGAATATTGAACATACAAGCCCTTAGTTTAGACAACCACTTTCTGTTATTGTTAAAATAGTGATGGAAACTTGTAGCCGTCTGTGCATCCCAAAGCACCACATATTTACTTGTATCAGTTATATGTAAACCAACACCCTGTGAGTGGTAAGTGAGTGCGTGAGTGAGTGCGTGAGTGAGTGAGTGAGTGAGTGAGTGAGTGAGTGCGTGCGTGAGTGACATACTCCTTATTCGACAAACTCGCTTCGCTCGTTTGAGTGAGTGACAGACTTTGCGTTTGTTTGACCGACTAACGAACGAACGAACGAACGAACGAACGAACGAACGAACGAGCGAACTCAACGACGAACAAGCGAACTCACCGACGAACAAGCGAACTCACCGACAAACAAGCGAACTCACCCACGAACGAGCGAACTCACCCACGAACGAGCGAACTCACCGACGAACAAGCGAACTCACCGACGAACAAGCGAACTCACCGACGAACAAGCGAACTCACCGACGAACAAGCGAACTCACCGACGAACAAGCGAGCTTTTATTCTTATATACTTTATTCTTTATACTTTATTCTTATATGCATATATTATTCTTACATGCGTATATTATATTCTTATATTCTTATACACTTCTATTCTCATTATTGCGGTACGAGTCTTTATAGGTTAGATCCATCTATATTATATCAACCCACTGGACATTTTAAAACAAACTCAAAAGTAGCAAACTATGGAGAAATCTACAAACATTGGAAACTGTGTATTGGCACGTTAATGGTGGTTAGAATAATGCTTATTGGTGAGTGAAGATATCGACCACCCAATAAAAGCCATTCTGATGATTGTCGCATTGATGCTGGTTCGTATTGATGAGTGAATATTTCAACCACCTAATAACAGCCACTCTGATGATTGTTCGTAACGTGGTTAATTGAGAAGGAAAAGATTGATTTTATAAGTGTATGATCTGAAGGTGATCTCTAAACTATTTTTATGATCCAACAACCGTCAAAATATCACCAAAATAGAGAAAATGTGTGGTGTTCTATTGTAGTCAATGGTATTCAATGATACTCAACTCATCAATACCTCGTAGCATTAAATTGATTTCGTGTATGTGTTCTTTATCTAAGAAATCACTCTCTTCGTTCATGATTTCATCACTGAGATCCATACACGAGGTAATTATCAAACCTACATCAACATTTGCAGCCAAAATGTGTTGGGTTGAGCATGCTCAAGGGTCGATACACTACACATACGTGCAAAACAGCATGTCGAAAAGATAGCAAAATATGGAACAAATTGATGTGAATTAAGGTGAACGAACAAAGTGAGTGAGAGTGAGAGTGAGAGTGAGAGTGAGAGTGAGAGTGAGAGTGAGAGTGAGAGTGAGAGTGATTTCCTTTTATACTGATTACCCCCACTTCTTATATACTCCTTGAAACCTTTCAAAACTTCTCTCACAAAGAAGGACGGTCCCTTTGATCAAGAGTTTCATGTTGGCTTTCAATATTTATGGGTTCGTTCAGAAACGGCAATAACTTTTGGGTATTGTTATGTTGAGCATACATGTCAGTACACTTCACACACGTGCAGTGACGACTTTGACTACAAAAACTAGCTAACTTAAGCATCCACGTAGATGTGTCAGGATAAAAACACAGACCTGTTTGAAATAGCCATCAACTAGGTTGTAACGAATAAGATAAGATATACTCACGCACGAACGAGCAAACCCACGAATGAACTCACCCACGAACGAGCGAAATCACTCACGAACTCACGAACTCACGAACTCTCAAACGAGCGAAGCGAGTTTGTTTGAATCTACAGAATTCCCTATTTACGAACTCAAGAACTCACGAACTCACTAACTCGCGAACTCACTCACGAACTCGCAAACTTGCTTCGTTCGTTTGGTTAGTTCGCTTCGCTCGTTTGGTTACTTCGTTCCGTGCCAAACATATTCCTTCATCATCAAAATCACACAAAATCTTCGCAGCAAGTATAGCTTAAATATCTCGCTTCGCTCGTAAGCTGCTTCGCAGCATGTGTAGTTTAATTATCTCGCTTGGCTCGTGAGCTGCTTCGCAGCATGTGTACCTTAATGTGAGTGCGTGTTTGGTGTACTAGTGAGTGTTAGGTGTACGACTTAGTATCACATTTTTGGATATACGACTTGCACAACACTAAGAAAGGCACGTTTGATGTATAAAGGTTAAGAGGCAGTGAACAGTATATAAGAACTAACATTATCTCTCTAATAGAAGCAGTCAAGTTACACGAGCAAACGAACGAGCAAACGAACGAGCGAAGCGAGTGAGTTTGTGAGTGAGTGAGTTCTGTCGTGAGTGCGAACATTTGAGTGTGAGTGAGTATTAGTTCGTTCGTGAGTAACAAGTAAAGTAACTGAAGAAGAACATTCGTAGATAATATTTTCGCAGCCAATGCTTGAGTGCGTGAGTGAGTGAGTGAGTGCGTGAGTGAGTGAGTGAGTGAGTGAGTGAGTGAGTGAGTGAGTGAGTGAGTGAGTGAGTGAGTGAGTGAGTGAGGACAAACGAGCGAATCAGGACAAACTCGCGTCGCTCGTTTGCTTCGCTCGTTTGGATAGCCAATGCTAACTGATACGCTAGGGAGATTATCCTGGAGTGGTTTCGAAAGGTATTTTGCTAACCAATAACCTCATATATCGTGATGGCTGGCATATAATAAAACTGTATTTATTCAAACGTAGAGTAACGTAACAAGAAACACGGAGTGACGGATTGCGATATGCACTTTTCTCCGCAACTCAATGTGTGAGTTGTTTGGGGATGTACCAATCAATGATTGATATATAAATGAGCGAAGCGAGTTTGTTTTTACTCACGAACTCACGTACTCACGAACTGACTAAAACACTCACACAAGCACTCACACAAGCACTCACTCATACTCTCACACTCACCCAATCACCCAATCACCCACTAACCCACTCACTCAGACTCTCCCACTCACCCAATCACCCAATCACCCACTAACCCACTCACCCACGAACTCACCCACGAACGAACTCGCTTCGCTCGTTTGTTCTCACATTGCAAGCAGCAAATACTTTTAAACATCAATTCACTAATCCCTTTGTCATACCAATATGCACGTGTTTAGTCGGGCGGATATTCAATCGCTCCAATACATGTGTATTGTTGCGGTATGGATCTTTAAGGTGTATGGTGCGACTGGAGCAGAATATGAGTGAAAAATTGAGAGGAGCTCTTGATTGAAAGTGTAATATGATATGTCTTGAGTATGTTTTGAGTATGTCTTTTGTACGATCTCTACTATCTCGTTCAGTCACTTTGCTCGTTCGTATCATTTCGCTACACACTATCTCATTCAATCACTTTGCTTGCCGTAAAAATCGTGCACATTATCCAGTTTGGTTGCAAATTTAGAACAAAATACGAACGATCAAGCGAACGAACAAACGAACGAAAGAACGAACGAACGAACGAAGTGAATAAAAATTGAGTGAGTGAGTGAGTTCAAGCGTGGCTCTTTCGTGGGTGAGTTCGCTCGTTCGTTTGCTCGTTCGCTTGATCGTTCGCTCGTTCGTTCGTTCGTTTGCTCGTTCGCTTGCTCGTTCGCTTGATCGTTCGTTTGATCGTTCGTTCGCTGGATCGATCGATCGTTCGTTCGCTCGATCGTTCGTTCGCTCGATCGTTCGTTCGCTCGTTCATTCATTCATTCATTGATTCATTCATTCATTTGGTAATGCCAGGATGTTTGTTTGAGATGTTTGCTGGAGATGTTTGCAGGTAAAGGTGATTTTCTCGACGTTCACATCTCGAGCGTAGTCTTATGGAGTCGAGCCAATATCAAAAGTATGCGGTCGATAGACAGGGGTTTCCACCACACGGGTACGTATAACGTATAAAGTTATTAGCTAATGAGGAACTTTGGACTATATAAGGAGGTCGAAGTATGTAAAAGGTATCTTTAGTTAGAAATAGTAATTTCACTATCTAGTATTATTTGTTAATCATATATCATATAAAAAGAGATAGAGCCGCAAGTCCTGGAACAACAACTTGCCTTTGGTTGTTTTTAGTGGAATCATATATACTGCCTTATGGAAATTATATGACATATTGAGCGAAGCGAGTTAGTGCTGTACTTGTAAGTCAGGTTGTTAGTCAGGTGTACTTGTTAACTCGCTTTGCTCCTCCAAACAAACTCCAAAAAACTACCTCACTCGCACTCACGTACTCTCAAACGAGCGAACTCTCAAACGAGCGAAGCGAGTTTGTTTGAATCTACCGAATTCCCTATTCACGAACTCACGAACTCACTCACGAACTCAAGAACTCACGAACTCACGAACTCGCAAACTCGCTTCGCTCGTTTAGTTAGTTCGTTCCGTGCCAAACATATTCCTTCATCATCAAAATCACACAAAATCTTCGCAGCAAGTATAGCTTAAATATCTTGCTTCGATCGTAAGCTGCTTCGCAGCATGATTAGCTTATTTATCTCGCAGCAAGTATAGCTTAAATATCTCGCTCCGCTCGTATGCTGCTTCGCAGCATGTGTACCTTAATTATCTCGCTTCGCTCGTGAGCTGCTTTGCAGCATGTGTCCCTTAATTATCTCGCTTCGCTCGAGAGCTGCTTCGCAGCATGTGTAGCACTCCGCTCGTAAGCTGCTTCGGAGCATGTGTTGCTCAATTATCTCGCTTCGCTCGAGAGCTGCTTCGCAGCAAGTATAGCTTGATTATCTCGCTTCGCTCGTATGCTGCTTCGCAGCAAGTATCGCTTAATTAGCTCGCTTCGCTCGGGAGCTGCTTCGCAGCATGTGTAGCTTAATAATCTCGCAGCATGTGTTGCTCAATTATCTCGCTTCGCTCGGGAGCTGCTTCGCAGCATGTGTAGCTTAATAATCTCGCAGCAAGTGTAGGTCAATTATCTCGCTTCGCTCCGCAGCATATGTAGCTTAATTATCTCGCTTCGCTCGAGAACTGCTTCGCAGCAAGTGTACCTTAATTATCTCGCTCCGCTCGTGAGCTGCTTCGCAGCATGTGTAGCTTAATTATCTCGCTTCGCTCGTGAGCTGCTTCGCAGCATATGTAGCTCAATTATCTCGCTCCACTCGTAAGCTGCTTCGCAGCATGTGTAGCTCAATGATCTCGCAGCATGTGTAGCTCAATTATCTCGCTCCGCTCGCTAACACTGGACAACGCATCCCACCACCTCTTTCTCACCTACATTATCTTTATCAATATTTATTCACGGCATAGCAAAACTCGCTACACACTATCCCCCACGCTAATACTCCTCTTCAGTCAAGACAAACGCATCAGGTAATGGAGCCTCCGTAACATTCAATTGCCTCACAGTTCTTATATACTCAACACTCTCCTCCTTCTTTGTATCCTTCAACACAATAATCCCACTTGCAACGCGAACCTTTCTGACGGGTGCAAACCTATCATCCTTTGCAAATGCTATGTAATTGGATTGAGCCGGCAAAACACGTGACATGTTTGCAATCTTGTAGGGAGTCTTTACGTAACGTACAACAGCCGGTTCACCTGATTTTTCATCATCCGTTGGTTTTTCTTCATCTGTTGGTTTTTCATCCTCTTTTTCATCAATATGTAACTCCTCATCATCATCCTCCTCCATTTTGTTGCCTTGCTTTTTCTTTGCTCTTGTCTTTGCTTTATTGGTTGTACTCAATACCGCCGTTGTCAACTTATCCGGTTGTTTCTCCTTGGTTTGTTCAACTTTTGGAGGATATTGAAAGAATTCCGGTTTGGTATTACAATTCAAGTTAAACACCGGAGCTTTCAAATCTTTGGTTACACCAATGATCAGGGTTGGGGCGAAACTTAAGGATAAAAAGTGACTCAATGGGAACCAATACCATGATTGGACAAAAAGCGTTAACCCGACGATTGCATTTGTATTCAAGGTATTACTTTGAGCATTTTCCAAGTTGATTGTAACGTTTCTACCACCAGCATCAATGATACCTTGAGCAAGGGTTGCACCGAATTTAGCCAAAGCATCTTCATGTTTATTACTGATAGTATCAGCGTATTGACCAATGAAATCTTTAACCTTTGGATATGAAGTTTCATTCTGTTGAATTAAAATCATTGCTGTAGCAATGAGAGCCCCTTGTTTCACAAAATCAACCGGATCTTTAGTTAAAGGTTCCAATACTTCGATAGCTGTAGTTAAAGCCCTTCCAGCACATGAAATACCTAAAGCCATGGCAGTTCCATAACGTACATGAGGGTTGTGAGATTGAGATAATAACTTAACAATTTGAGGAGCAGCAGTATATTGACGAATCAATAAGAAACCTAAACATAATACTGAAGATCTTCTAACATCATCACTTGGATCAGATACAGCATAATGTAATAATTTCTTAATAGCTTTATTATTACCAGTACCAGCATATGCAAGTGCAATAGTGAAGGTACCACCATATCTTAAAATTGGATTTTCTTGTTGCATCAATTGATCAATCACTTGATCAGCTTTAGATTCAACTCCATAGTTTAATAATGCAATACTAATAGCAACTCCACGCATAATATGTTCATGTTTAGTTTCTTGAGCATATGTTAAGATATCTTGAACAATGATTTGATTACCAGATCCGAGTTGAATTAATCCCATTGCAAGTGCTGCTGCTTGACCGGAAATAGCTGAATCGGAATATAACACGATTTTAAGTGCTTCGTATAAACTTTCACTTTTAGATCCCATACCGGCAACACCAAGTCCGAGGGATGCTCCATGTAAAATGACATCATTATCCGGATTAGACATATCACCATATTTATTAACAAATCGTTTTAAATATTCAATGATTTCACGTCCATGACCAGCGTAAATCAATCCAAGAGCAAAAAGTGAACCTCCTTTAGTATGACATGATCCAACCGAACCCGGTAAATACGGATTTAATATCTCACGACCTTGAGAAAGGTTACCTTTATGAATAACTCCTAAAGCGGCTGTTGCTGTGAATTTGGACCAATTACTAGCTTTAGCAAGCCATTCTAAGTTGTTTCTAAAAAAAGAATCATCAGTAGTACCTGCATGCATAAAGGCGTTAGCAAAAGTGACAGCATTATGAAACACTGAAGTTTTACCTTCCAACAAGTTCTTTGTCTTGTTTAAAATGGTTATGTCAGTATTGTTATTCATGTATAAGAATGTGATGTCCAAATCACATGTTGGTACACCCGATAAAATGCTTAGTAATCTTGGGTCTGACTCAGACAAGTCATTGATTGTTTTATCTAATAATTCTTGAGTTGCAGTGTTAACCAAATCGAATGCTCCTTGATAAGCAATCAATTCTTGATTGGAATCAATCAATTTCGTAAAGATTTCAACAGCCAATGACGAGTCATTCAATTGAACGATGATCTTAAAAATCGTAAAGTAATCTTGATTTTTATTGGCCAAGAGTAACTTGATCAATGAGTTTAACACTTTGGTTTTGAAGGCAAGGTTGTGAACTACTGAGTTTGTACAAACCAATACATAATTGATTAATGTACCAACCAAAGCGTCATCATTCAAGCTTGCTAATAACGATTCAACAAAATCCAAACGGAAAGATTCCAAGGAGATCCCCAATGCTAACTTGAGCTCATTACCATCAACACACTTTTGAAGCATCTTATCAAAAATAACACTCAACCGAGGATCAATCTCAACCTCTGATTGGTCATTGAACTTTTTCTGAGACATCACACTATAGAGGTTGATACATTGAGAGATGATGGTTTCAACGTATTGAGATTGTTCATCAATCTTGAATTCATCACCAGAAAGTAAAGCATATTTAACACTTGCTTCGAAATCTCCAAGATTATAATAAACTTTGGAAATGACTAAAGCTACGAGTTTGGAGTCTTTGAATGATTTATCTTCATATAATTCTTCAAGGTGGGTTATATTGTTTGCAATTTCAGCCCAGAGTTGATGGACAATGTCATTGAGGGCCAGGAGACCGTGGGTTTTGAGTTGGGTGTCGGTTTCGGTTAAGAGGGCCAAGTATGGCGCTGCTGAAACTGACATGTTTGTTGTTTGCCACTGGATTAAAATGAGCAACGAACAAACGAGCGTAGCGAGTTTGAGAGTGCGAGAAAGGAGCAGCGAACAACGAACAAACGAGCGCAGCGAGTTTGAGAGTGCGAGCA
This sequence comes from Kodamaea lidongshanica (nom. inval.), assembly GCA_030562865.1. NCBI lineage: Eukaryota > Fungi > Ascomycota > Pichiomycetes > Serinales > Debaryomycetaceae > Kodamaea > Kodamaea lidongshanica (nom. inval.). The sequence continues at coordinate 116,841 of JAKUAJ010000032.1, read as the reverse complement.
AACGAACAAACGAACAACGAACAAACGAGCTTAGCGAGTTTGAGAGTGATATCAAACTAGTGTAGCTATCAAACTAGCGTAGCGAGTTTGAGAGTGCAAGCAAATGAGCGTAGCGCTCGAACTAGCCTAACGATCAAACTAGCCAAGCGATCATACTAGCCTAGCCATGGAACTAGCGTAGCTAGCAAAAAAGCGTAACGATCAAACGAGCGTAGCGAGTAAACTAGTGTAGCGACCAAACGAACGTAGCGAAAAAACTAGCGCAGCGAGTTTGAGAGTGCGATCAAACGAGCCTAGCGAGTATCAAACGAGCCTAGCGAGTATCAAACGAACAAACGAACAAACGAGCGTAGCGAGTTTGAGAGTGCTATCAAACTAGTGTAGCGAGCAAACTAACGTAGCGATCAAACTGGCGTAGCGAGCAAAAGAGGGTAGCGAGTATCAAACGAGCCTAGCTATCAAACGAGCGTAGCGAGTTTGAGAGTGCGATCAAACTTGTGTAGCGATCAGACTAGCGTAGCTATCAAACTAGCAAACGAGCGCAGCGAGTTTGAGAGAGCGATCAAACTAGCCTAGCGATCGATCTAGCCTAGCAGCTAAACTAGCGTAGCGAGCAAACGAGCGTAGCGAGTTTGAGAGTGCGATCAAACTAGTGTAGCGAGCAAACTAGTGTAGCAAGCAAAAAAGGGTAGCGAGCAAGCTAGCGTAGCGAGTTTGAGAGTGCTATCAAACTAGTGTAGCGAGTAAAGAAGCCTAGCAAGTAAACTAACGTAGCTATCAAACGATCAAACGAACGTAGCTATCAAACGAACCTAGCAATCAAACGAGCCTAGCAATCAAACGAGCCTAGTGAGCAAAAAAGCGTAACGATCAAACTAGCATAACGATCAAACTTGCCTAACAATCAAACTAGCCTAACAATCAACTAGCGTAGCGAGTTTGAGAGTGCGATCAACCTAGTGTAGCGAGCAAACTAGCGTAGTGATCAAACTAGCGTAGCGATCAAATTAGCGTAGCGATCAAACGAACCTAGCGAACAAAAAAGCGTAGCGAGCAAACTAGCGTAGCTATCAAACTAGCAAACGAGCGCAGCGAGTTTGAGAGAGCAATCAAACTAGCGTAGCGAGCAAGTTAGCATAGCGATCAAATTAGCGTAGCGATCAAACGAACCTAGCGAACAAAAAAGCGTAGCGAGCAAACAAGCGTAGCGGTATCAAACGAGCGTAACGAGACTGCAAAAAAAGAGGTTGAAATCAGGCAATACGGCAAAGGTTTTTTTGGTAGAGGATTTAGTACAGACAAAACGTAGCCATCAAACTAGTGTAGCGAGTAAACTAGTGTAGCGAACAAACTAGCGTAGCGAGCAAAAAAGGGTAGCGAGTTAGCGAGTTATGCTAGTTCTGTGCGTAAGCGAGTTCTGCTAGTTATTACTCTTGGTAAGTACCCAACCTAGAAACTGATTGACCTTTTATGAATGTCCCTTTTGAGCAAAGCACTTTGCTCTTTATGCCAGTTGAGAACAACCCAACCAAACGTTACTTTCATTTCCATGGTGAAACTTGGATAGCATAGTATAGTTACTCTAATAGTGTCCATCGAGGTTTATCTAACAAAAGACAAATCCATAAAACTTTTGAACCAACATTTGATATTGATTTTCTTTATCAGAACACTCGTAAATGATATGATAAGGAATTTGTTTAGTTGGTGTATACAAGTGATGATGATTGTGAGGTTATGTGGGGAGGTTACCTTACGTTGCATTTCTGAATTAATTACGTGATGTTACTTGTTTATTTTACTCTTGTTTATTGTCACATTGAGTGAGTAGCAACTTGTTGATTGGATATTCGTTTATGATCTCTTAGGGTTCGTATCGTATTTTAGTGCACAGGTTGAGCGCAGCGAGACTTAGAGATTAGATGCTCGAATAAAGACAGAAAAGACCTGTACAGCAAAAAGACCCGCACTGCAAGACCGTCCGAAAAGACCGTAACCACACACATTACATATCTTTAATCCTTTTGATATCCTCACTCTGTTATTGCTCTTGTTACTTTTCATTATCACTATATTTCAAATGTATTAGCTCTGCCACGGGCTTGATGCTAAGTACATGCAAACTTATTGATTACGCTCTAGCAACTTGACGCTGTAAGATTCATTCATCACTTTCAATTCACTCATTCATCAAACGTGAGTGTAGCCATATTGCTTAGTACAAGTTATTACACTTGAGTATATTTGTGAGTGTAGTGAGAGTGTAGTGAGAGTGTAGTGAGAGTGTAGTTAGGGTCGGTGAATAACCTCTGTATAGTTTGGTAAATTTCCAGTCTTTGTCACTTGCTGCTAAAACGAACGAACGAACAAACAAACGAACGAACAAACAAACGAACGAACTCGCACTCACGAACGAACGAACGAACGAACTCACGCACTCACGAACTCACTCATGAACTCACAAACTTGCTTCGCGATCAAACTAGCGTAGAGATCAAGCTAGCCTAGCGAGTAACTAGCGTGTCGATCGAACGAACGTAACGAGACTGCAAAAAAAGAGGTTGAATTCAATCAATACGGCAAGGGTTTGTTTGGTGGAGGATTTAGTAAAGTTGTACAGACAAAATGTAGCGAACAAACGAGCGGAGCGAGCAAACGAGCCAAGCGATCAAACTAGCAAACGAGCGCAAGTGTGAGTGAGTGAGTGAGTGAGTGCATACGAGTGTGAGTTCGTGAGTGAGTGCGTGCGAGTGAGTGTAGTCAGTGCGTGTGAGTCAGTGCGTGCGAGTGTGAGTCAGAGCGTTCTTTCGTTCGTTCGTTCGTCCGTTCGTTCGTTCGTTCCATTACGGGTGAACTTTGCTCCTTTTCGCTACTCACTCACTCACTCATGGAACAAACCTCTAAAGACCCGTACCGCATTAATGGAAATACCTAGAACGAACGAACGAACGAACGAACGAACGAACGAACGAACGAACGAGCGAACGAGCGAACGAACGAGCGAACGAGCGAACGAACGAACGAGCGAACGAACGAACAAGCGAACGAACGAACAAGCGAACGAACGAACAAGCGAACGAACGAACAAGCGAACGAGAGAACGAGCAAACTAGCGAACGAACGAACCAACGAGCGAACGAGCGAAGCAAGTCACACTCACTAAAGAGTGAAGCTAGTTTGCTCGTTCACACTCACTGACAAACTCGCTTCGCTCGTTTGTTCGTTTGCTCGTTTGCTCGTTCAGTTTCTAGTGAAATTATCAATATTTCATCATATTAAATCACAGAATCGATCCATCTCCTTTGCTTGTTACCTTTGACTGCTGGTATGAGATTTACTCATTTGGACAAATGCGTAAATATGAGTGTAGACCTCTAAAGACCCGTACCGCAATAATGGAACCAACAGCCATACGACTCAAAAATTTCAGGCAAAGCAGTAATATCAAACAAGAGAATAGTATCCAATGAGTATTGATTAGATTTTACGTTTAGGCTGTATGTTTGTTCTCAAACGAGCGAAGCGAGTTTGTTTTCAATCACTCAGACAGTTATCAAACGAGCGAAGCGAGTTTGTTCTCAATCACTCAGACAGTTATCAAACGAACGAAGCGAGTTTGTTCTCAATCACTCAGACAGTTATCAAACGAGCGAAGCGAGTTTGTTCTCAATCATTCAGACAGTTATCAAACGAGCGAAGCGAGTTTGTTCTCACACACAGTTACACACAGTGACACACACAGTTACCTCCAACGAGCGGAGCGAGCTTGTTCTCACTCGCACACACAGTTACACACACATTCACCTCCAACGAGCGAAGGGAGCTTGTTCTCACCCATAGTTACTCTCCTTCTCACTCTTCTTCTCACTCAACCTGCACATATTCGCACGTATAACACTACTCACCCACTCGATTTGCTCAGTCATTTTCGCTACTCACTCACTCGCTTCGCTTTTCTTCATCCAAACAGCACACTATACATAGCACTGATTCTTTAATATACACCTTGAATATACCTTGGACTTTAACCTTAAACCCATGGCTATTTACTTCAAGCTGAAATAACTCAAGACCGGTGAGTGAGTGCGTGGGTGAGAGTGAGTGCGTGAGTGAGAGTGAGTGCGTGAGTGAGTGAGTGAGTGCGTGAGTGAAGGCGTGAGCAGCAAGTTTGTTCGTTCACACTCACTAACGAGTGAAATACTTTGGTTTGATAGGTGTCATTACTATTGAGAGTGTTTAGTGACTTTGAGTTTATGGCCACAGACCTCTGTCCGTTGCTCCTTTCTTTGCACAAATAATTTTACGGGGATAACTTGACGGTTGGTTATTTGAATGAAAGCAACGAACGAACGAACGAGCGAAGCGAGTGCGTGAGTGCGTGAGTTCGTGAGTAGCGAAATTTTGAGTGAGTTCGTGAGTTCGTGAGTTCGTGAGTTCGTGAGTTCGCGAGTTCGTGAGTTGTAAGTGAGTTGTGAGTGAGTGTGAGTGAGATGTGAGCGAGTTGTAAGTGAGTTGTGAGTTGTAAGCGAGTTGTGAGCTCGTGAGTGAGTGCGTGAGTGCATGAGTGAGCGCGAGTGTGTCTGTGAGCGAAATCGTGAGTTCGCTGGTTCGCGAGTGAGTGAGTGAACTGTTAGTATTTGAGTGAGTAGTGAATTCTGAGTGAGTGAGTGAACTGTTAGTATGTGAGTGAGTAGCGAATTCTGAGTGAGTAATGAGTAGTGAATTCTGAGTTCATTCTCTCGTTCGCTCGTTCATTCGTTCGCTCTAATATATTATCATATTCTAATACTCAATACTCAATACTTTTACATGAAACTAACCTATTTAGACCTGTATTGCAAATCACTCACGAACGAGCGAACGAGCGAGCGAACTCACTCACGCACTCACGAACTCACAAACTCACAAACTCACTCGCTTCGCTCGTTCGCTCGTTATATCAAGCCATAAATCCAACAGAGATAATGCTGGTGATTAAAGGCAGTTTCTAACCTATAAATGAAATTTCTATCATAATAAAATTGTAGTGAGTATTCCGATACAGACAAAATCATGAGCGAAGCGAGTGATTTCTTGTATGAGAGAGGGGGATAAATCATGAGCGAAGCGAGTGATTTCTTTGATGAGTGAGGGGGATATATCATGAGCGAAGCGAGTGATTTCTTTGATGAGTGAGGGGGATATATCATGAGCGAAGCAAGTGATTTCTTTGATGAGTGAGGGGGATATATCATGAACGAAGCGAGTGATTTCTTTGATGAGAGAGGGTCATTCAGACAAAATCAGTCGATTCGCTCATGATTTCTTAGATGATAGAAGAACATTTACACGAAATCATGAGAGATGAATCACTCACTTCGCTCATGATTTCCTGTGGTTATTGTCAGCTTCCCGCATACATGCCTGAAACTATCTCGGTTCCGGCCATACCTAGAAGAAAGCAGCGTTTCCCAACTCTAGTTAAGCTTCTAAACGCGACAGTGAGTAGTGTAGTGGGAGACCATACGCGAAATTCTTGTGCTGCATTTTTTTTTGGGGGTGGATGGGTTCCGACTGTAAAAAGAGAGGGAATCCATGGGTTTTCCGGGGGGTCAAAGGGGTTGGATTAGAAAAAGCGAACAAGCAAGCGAACGACTTATACTCGCACTAACACACACTCTCGCTCACTTTGTTCGTTCTCACGCTCGCAAACTCTCACTCGTTTTCACACTAGCACACTCTCACTCACTTTATTCGTTTATACTCACTCCCTGTGTTCGTTGATTCTCACTCTGTCACTCACACTCACTCGCTTCGCTCGTACGCTGTTCTAATGTCCATCAAAATACTTATTCTTTTTAGACCAAAAACTTGGTTTATGGTTCCGTTTGTAGCAAGCCTGCACATAATGTAGTTTGAGTAGTGAAAGCTTTGGATGATCAAACATAGCAAGTGCTTTGAATAAACGAGCGATTGAGTGGCGTTCTTTGAAAGCAAATTCAATTCTCAAGGTTAAAAATTTGGGGACGACTCTCTCACTCGTAACTCGCTATGCTCGTTAGTTGGCAATTGCTATGCTCGTTACTCGTCAGTTGCTATGGTCGCCGCCACTCGTAACTCGCTACGCTCGTTACTCGTTCAACCTAGGATCATCACCACCCTCCAAGAAACAATCCCACATCTCCTCACCACACCTCTTTCCTCCCAATTGATCAAACCCAACGTGGTGCTTAGAATCTGTCCTTCAAGGCCTTTACCAATCACAAAATACGAGTGTTTGTGAGTGGGTAAATCGGTAGATTCAAGCACTCCCTTTGTTTGTTTGTATATGAACATGTATGGATACAAAAAGTGAACGAGAGAGTCAATTACTCACGAACGAACGAACGAACCCTCTCACGCACTAACTCACGCACTCACTCAAAAATTCGCTACTCACTCACTCACGCACTCACGCACTCGCTTCGCTCGTTCGTTCGCTTTTATTAGTAAAGCTTTGCAGTAACAAGTATATACTCATAGTTTTTTGCCGTAACAATTATATTAACAATTATATAACCCATATTACTGCTTCGCAGCACTCACTCACTCACTCACATCTCACTTCACATCAAATTCCATATCAACATCCACATCAACATTCACATTGAATTCAAGAATGACCACAAACCCACCTGTGAATATCTCGTGAACATCCCAGTCATTCTCCAGCCTGAGCTTCTCCTGTTTATCCCGGCCAATCAATGCTCAAATATTGGGTCAACCAAATGTGGCTAGACATTAGCTCGGTTATCGACTTCCCATTGCCATGTCAACTCCTCAAACCGGTTATTGCCTACACGGGATGTCATGAGCCAGGAAGGAAAATTATGCCACGAACAAGGGTAAGGAAAATTGCCATGAACAAGGATAAGCAAATTATGTCACGAACAAGGACAAGCATATTATGCTGCTGCACCTAGGTGAGAAATCTATATACACTCACCAGCTCCTTCAAATCCTTCAATTCCAACTAGTTCCACTAACATCTCTATTCACTTTGCAATGCATACCCTGTTAATCTCACCTAATATAATAACCCAACCACAACCTACAGTACTATAGTATTAGAGAGATGTGCTAGTATACCAGAGCGAACGAGCAAATTGAGTGCGTGAGTGCACATAATTACTAGAATACACTATACAGAATACACTATACAGAATACTGTACACACTACCGAACGAGCGTACCGAGTGAGTTCGTGAGTGATTGCGTGAGTGAGTGCGTGAGTAATGAATTCTGAGTGAGTAATGAATTCTGAATATCATAGCTTAAATACTATGATAAATAATGTGATCTCACTCACGCACTGACTCGCTCTGTTTGTTCGCTCATTTGTCGCTCATATATACGAACGAGCATTATCTCTGTATTAAGCAGTAAGGTTACAGTAACCAATTAGTTCCTTTGGACAAGACTAATTTAAAAAATACTATTCATATACTAATCATATACTAATCATATACTATACTACTCAACATAGGGTAACTCACGAACGGACGAACGAGCGAACGAACGAACGAGCGAACGAGCGAACGAGCGAACGAACGAACGAACGAACGAACGAACGAACGAAAGAACGGACGACCGAACGACCGAACGACCGAACGAACGAGCAATCGAACGAACGGACGAACGAACTAGCGAACGGACGGACGATCGAACGAACGAACGAACGAACGAACGAACTAGCGAACGAACGAACGACCGAACGAACGAGCAATCGAACGAACGGACGAACGAACTAGCGAACGGACGGACGATCGAACGAGCGAACGAACGAACGAGTGAACGAACGATTGAACGAGCGAACGAACGATTGAACGAGCGAACGAACGAACGAGTGAACGAACGAGTGAACGAACGAACGAACGAACGAACGAACGAACGAACGAACGAACGAACGAACGAACGAACGAACGAACGAACGAACGAACGAACGAACGAACGAACGAACGAACGAACGAACTCACACTCAGTCACAACTCACTCAAAAATTCGCTTACAACTCGCTTACAACTCACTCACAACTCACGAGTTCACTCACTCAAATCGCACTCACAAACGAACGAACGAACGAACGAACGAACTCACACTCAGTCACAACTCACTCAAATCGCACTCACATCTCACGAGTTCACTCACTCAAATCTCAGTCACATCTCACTCACGCACCCACGCACCCACGCACTCACATCTCACTCACATCTCACTCAAACATTCGTTACTCACGAACTCACTCCAAAATCGCAACTCACTCACGCACGCACTCACGCACTCGCTTCGCTCGTTCGTTCGCTTATATACTCATAGTAATGCTTTCCAGTAACAAGTATATACTCATAGTTTTTTGCCGTAAAAAGTATATTAACAATTATATTATTCATAGTACTGCTTCGCAGCACTCACAGCTCACTTACAGCTCACGAGCAACTTACGAGTTCACTCACTCACATCTCACTCACAACTCACTCACAACTCACTCAACTTACGAGTTCACTCACTCACATCTCACTCACAACTCACTCAACTTACGAGTTCACTCACTCACATCTCACTCACAACGCACTCACAACGCACTCACTCACATCTCACATCTCACATCTCACATCTCACATCTCACATCTCACTCACAACTCACTCACAATTCACTCACAACTCACTCACAATTCACTCACAACTCACTCACAACTCACTCACAACTCACTCACATCTCACTCACATCTCACTCACATCTCACTCACAACTCGCTTCGCTCGTTGTGCGCTCGTTGTTCGCTCGTTGTTCGCTCATCACTCTCCAAATCATCGCAAAAACCCAACCATGCCAAAGAGAAAACTCAACGCCAAAGCTCTCGAAACCAAAAAGAAAGCAAAGCAAGAGAATGATTCCCATCTCTCCACCGGCATCTTCCAAACCTATTCCGACGCCTCCAATTCCGAAGCTGAAGATAGTGATGTCCAAGAGTACGAATTACAACCTAGAACCCTAAAACGGTCCAAAGAGGTCATCGAAGGGTTACCAATAAAAACACTTGATGGTAAAATCGAACGTGTTGTTAGAGATTACAAACAAGATCTGGATAATGAAGATGATATTGCTGAACAAGCTAAACAAGATGAGCAGGCTAAACAAGCCGAGCAAGCTAAACAGGCTAAACTTAAGGAAGAGTCTAAAGGTGATGAAGATTTATATTCAAATCTTCCACCTCATGAAGCTCTTGCTAAACTTAAAGAAGAGATAGCAGATCTTGCTAATAAGCTTATGGAAGATCCGGAAGAAAATATTGCATGCTTAACTAGATTGAGGAAAATGTCGGAAAGTAACAATCCAATTACAAGTCAACTTGCAATGATGGCTTTGGTACCGGTATTCAAATCGATTGCTCCTTCATACAAAATCAGACTTTTAACCGATACTGAAAAGAGAGAGAAAGTTGGTAAGGAAATTGCCCGGTTACGTAACTATGAGCAAAACTTAGTAAAGAATTATATTCTTTATATCGATAATTTAGGTAAGCATGCTAAGGTTTCTTATGCCAATTCTCAGAACAGCAGTAAAGTTCTCGTGAATGAAATCAAAATGGGTCGGTTAGCCATGACAGCTGCTTGTGAGTTAAGTGTAGCATTACGTCACTTTAATTATCGTAATGAAGTGTTCACTATTGTTGTACGCCGTTTAAACCGGAAGCCGACCGATTCCAATGACCTCCAAGTGTTCACCAAATGTCTCCGGGTATTGGAATCGTTATTTTTAGAAGACGAGCAGGATGGAGAAATCACTCATGACTTGGTCCGAATCTTATGCAAGTCCATAGTTGATAAAAAATTCCGGGTGGACGAATCAGTGGTTAACATTTTCCTCTCCCTCTCCTTATTAAAGGATTACGACCCCAACAAAAATAGAAACGTGGTGAAACCAAAATTGAAAAAGAAAGATAGAGTTCATATCTCCAAAAAAGAAAGAAAAGCCCGTAAGGAGAGACTTGAGATTGAAGAAGAAATGAGAAAAGCTCAAATGGTCATCACGGCCGAAGAAAGAGAACGTTTCCAATCCCAAGTGCTTAAAATGCTCTTGATGTTATATTTGCAGATTTTGAAGGCCGGGTCTCAAGTGGCTGATGATAGTGGTAAGAGTCCCGCTGGACATTTAATGGGAGCTGTTTTGGAGGGTTTAGCTAAATTCGGAGAAATGGCCAATTTGGACTTGTTGGGTGATTTCCTTGAAGTATTAAGAGAAATTATGGTTGATATCATTGAGTCACGCTCTTTGGGTGACTCTCATAATATTGTTCCGGATGATGATGATGACGATGATACGTATCTGGGTGGCTTGTATGATTCCAAGCAAATGCGTACTATTTTATTATGTATTGTCACATCATTCACCTTGATTTTGAACCATCAAGCCTCGGGTAAATTACCAATCAGCCTCGACTTGAACAAGTTTATCGGTAGTTTATACCAAATCTTGGCTGACATGTCCATTGACTGCGACTTGGAGTTTAGCCACAAGAGTTTGAGGCTTGTGGACCCACTCCTGGGTGTATTGGAAAAGCCCACGGTGAATGTGTCCACCAAAGCGGAGTTGCTTTTGAGGTGTTTGGACTTTATTTTCTTTAGATCAAAGAATGGAACGGTGTCCCGGGCCACAGCCTTTACCAAGAGATTGTACATGAGTGTGCTCCACACCCCGGAAAAGTCTTCATTGGCTACGCTTAAGTTTATTGGGAAATTGGTTGGTCGTCATGGTGAGTCCATCAAGGGTTTGTGGAATACTGAGGAGAGAATTAGTGGTGAAGGGTTGTATATGCTTGGAATTGAAAGGGTTGATAGGGAGGTGGAATTGGAGAGGTCTAATGCTGGTGCTGCTTCATTATGGGAGAATGTCTTGTTGGATAAGCATTATAGTCCGATGGTTAGAGATGGTGCCAGGGCCTTGATGAAGGGGAGTAAACCAAGTAATTGAGAATGGTGTTGGATTGATATTTGGGTGATGATGGTAGGTGGAAAGGACCGGAATGTACCTGTATATTAATAGATTTGAAGCACGAGCGAAGCGAGAAAACATCTGCTGCGAAGCAGCATAACGAGCGAAGCGAGATTAACTGTCTGAACATCTGCTGCGAAGCAGCATAACGAGCGAAGCGAGATTAACTGTCTGAACATCTGCTGCGAAGCAGCATAACGAGCGAAGCGAGATTAACTGTCTGAACATCTGCTGCGAAGCAGCATAACGAGCGAAGCGAGATAACTGTCTGAACATCTGCTGCGAAGCAGCATTACTAGCGAAGCGAGATTGACAGTCTGAACATCTGCTGCGAAGCAGCATAACGAGCGAAGCGAGATAACAAAAGCTGCGAAGCAGCATTACGAGCGAAGCGAGATAACAAAAGCTGCGAAGCAGCATTACGAGCGAAGCGAGATAACAAAAGCTGCGAAGCAGCATTACGAGCGAAGCGAGATAACAAAAGCTGCGAAGCAGCATTACGAGCGAAGCGAGATAACAAAAGCTGCGAAGCAGCATTACGAGCGAAGCGAGATAACAAAAGCTACTCACCCACTCACTCACCCACTCACTCACCCACTCACTCACCCACTCACTCGCTTCGCTCGTTCGTTCTGAACATCTGCTGCGAAGCAGCATTACGAGCGAAGCGAAATAACATCTGCTACTCACTCACTCACTCACTCACTCGCTTCGCTCATTCGTTCGCTCGTTCGTTCTGAACATCTGCTGCGAAGCAGCACTACGAGCCAAGCGAGATTAACTGTAGCTGCGAAGCAGCTTTACGATCGTAGCGAAATAACATCTGCTGCATCACAAGCGAAGCGAGATTAACAGTCTGAACATTAGCTGCGAAGCAGTATCACGAGCGCAGTGAGATTAATATCTGCTGCGAATCAGCTTAACGAGCGAAGCGAGATTAACCGTCTGAACATCAGCCGCGAAGCAGCATTACGAGCGAAGCGAGATAACATCAGCTACTCACGCACTCCATGATGTTGAGCAAAGGCCAGCGAAGTGAGTGCTACTGAAGTCAGTGCGACTAATGGGAGTTGCAAATTCTTGGTGTATTGGTGCGGTAAGCTAGACTCGGTTGCCAGGTGTCGTAATGTATTACAAAGGATATTCTTGGACAAGGTTGCTCCTCAACAAACTCAACAACCTTGTTCTTGAAATACTTCATTCTAGAATAAACTAAACAGTAAAAATAATCTTTTCATCAATACCCAAAGTAGATACCCTTGTTTGATCAAACATGCAAAGACTGGAGATGGTAGTTTGGTGAGTGGTGAACAAACCCTTTTGAATGGAGACGTTTGGATTGTTGAGTCTTCCCTTCAGATACATTTGCTTAAACATATTCAAAGGTTGATGCGAGGAGATTTCTTGGTCATCAGCCTCAGCCACTGGTTAGAACGAACGAACGAACGAACGAACGAACGAACGAGCGAAGCGAGTAAGTGAGTGAGTTCGTGAGTTCGTGAGTTCGTGAGTTCGTGAGTTCGTGAGTTCGTGAGTTCGTGAGTTCGTGAGTTCGTGAGTTCGTGAGTTCGTGAGTGAGTTCGTGAGTTCGTGAGTAAGAAAAAATGAGTGAGTGCGTGAGTTCGCTCGTTCGCTCGTTCGCTCGTTCATGTGATTCAATTAAACAGTCTCCATGTCAAATACTTGGTCCAATTGATATTCAGTGTCTTGGTCATGGTCTAGTTAGTAGCGAGACAACATCAGCTACTCACGCACTCACTCACGCACTCACTCGCTTCGCTCGTTCGCTCGTTCGCTCTGAACTTCAGCTGCGAAGCAGCATTACGATCGTATCGAGATTAACTGTCTGAACAAAAGCTGCGAAGCAGAATCAATAGCGATATTTACAGTAGCTGCGCAACATTACTAGCATAGCAAGATTAACATTAGCTGCGCAGCATTACGAGCGAAGCGACTCGCAGCAACTGTGGTTTCCACCTTGGCTTCCACCTTGGTTGGCGAGGCAAGTTGAGGGAATGGTGAGTTGCAGGTGAATTGCGCTAGAGTTGGCGAGACTAAACGAGCTATAGAATTAGTCGATACAAGATTACGAAATCATTTCTTTCCTCTTTCAAGTACTGGAATTCCTGCACATGACCCTTGGTTGCAATTCTCATACATAACAGAGTGAGTGTTGATTACGTAGTCACACTTTCCAGCGGCCACGACGTCACGAACAACGAGCGAACAACGAGCGAACAACGAGCGAAGCGAGTTGTGAGTGAGTTGTGAGTGATTTGTGGGTGAGTTGTGAGTGAGTTGTGAGTGAGCTGTCAGTGAGATGTGAGTGAGTTGTGGGTGAGTTGTGAGTGAGTTGTGAGTGAGCTGTCAGTGAGTTGTGAGTGAGTTGTGGGTGAGTCGTGAGTAATATACTTGTTACTACAAAGCATTACTATGAGTAATATACGAACCTTATTTCAACCAACACTGCTTCGAAGTACTAATTGATGTAATTTGTATATGATGTGGTTTATTTCCCAATATTTCCATCGGAAAAATCATTAGAGACAAGAAGACGAGTATTGGATGATGTTGATTCCGTTTGCCCATTTGGTTCAAAGGGATAGGTTTAGTGGGGGTTACTGAACCCACCTTCTTAATCGAACAAGCTAGTTCCTTGCACTACAGTACTGCGTAGCAGTAGTATTCATACTATTTCGAGTACTACTCATACTAAATCTTTGCACTATTCATACAATCAAAAGTTTGCTACTCACTCACTCACTCAAATGTTCGCACTTCGCGCACTAACTCTCACACACTTTGCTCTTTACCTTTGAAGGCTACGAAAAGAGGTAGTGCTGCAAAGAGTAGTCCTGCAAAGTGTAGTCCTGCAAAGAGTAGTGCTAGTGAACAAATACTCCAATGCATTTATAGAGTTGTACCAATCGTTGAAACCCCAAGACAAGGACTGTATTCTGTTTTGCCTGTTTGTGGATAACTTCTCAATCAACACCAGCGGGTTCCAGGAACTGATGATTGCAGATGTAGCTTTGGGACACGGATTGGACACTGCTCTTGACGACGAAGCTGAAAGTTGTCGTAAGATCCTCGTGACCAGCTGCGATACCGAATGCGGCCAGTTAAAGAAGGTGAGAACAAACGAGCGAAGCGAGTTTGTTTGTTCGTGGCTGCGTAAGTTAGCTCGAACGAGTGAGATGTCTGTGAGTTTATGAAAGAGAACAAACCTCTAAAGACCCATACCGCAATAATGCCCCCAACCCTCGTTTACGAACGAGCGAAGCGAGTGCGTGAGTGAGTGAGTGAGGAGTGAGGAGTGAGTGAGGAGTGAGTACTATGAATAGTATATGAGTAGTATTGTATATGAATAGTATATGAATAGTATATGAATAGGATTATATGAATACTAATGTATATGAATTCAATTTGTTCCGCGGCTTTTCCCGGTTCATGACTGAGGACTTGGAGACACACCCAATCATAAGTCAGGTGTCACGCAAGTGGCCAACGTTGCGTTTGAAATGATCAAGCGTAATGATGCCTACTACAACTTGGTGGAGTTGATTTTCCCTTTCCATCTCCGACTCTCCATCCACGCCCACAAAAACTGCGGGCCCAAGTATGGGATCCAGTTGTTGGCTGCGGAAGATTGCTTTGTCATCAACTCCTTGAAGGACCACAAGTCCCCCAGCATGTTGGACTTTTTGCATATTCCCACCCCTTGACGCAATTCTATTGTACAGATTGATGACGAGAAGTGTGTGTATGTAATCGAGTCTGCGAAGCGAGTGAGCGTGTAGTCAATGACGAACGACGAACGAGCGAGCAAACGAACGAGCGAGCAAACGAACGACGAACGAGCGAAGCGAGTGAGTGTGTAGTGAATGACGAACGACGAACGAGCGAACAAACGAACGAGCGAACAAACGAACGTCTGACGAGCAAATTCTTTTAATCACTTTGGTACCGTAACAACTCTGCATTCAGCTCATTTGAACCTCCTATGTTTAATTTGAACACTGTTTGCATTTTCGCAACCATTACTATTTTATTCATTAATTTTTTATATTCTACACAGTCATTCCATCTTCACTCCCCCAACAGTGAGTAGTGTAGTGGCGGACCCCAATAGTTTGGACCCTATAGTGAGTAGTGTAGTGGCGGACCAACCCGGAATTGAGATGGCTGCGTTTTGAATAAACGTACTACATAAAAGTGAGTATAAGCTGGTGCAGAGAAACCGTCAATAACGAGAGCAATAAGAGTGACTAGGCTAATTATAATAGTTTTGAGAACAAGGGTTGAGTATATACTGTGAATTTGAAAGAAGCAACTCACTCGTTCGTGTTGAGTACATGCAGAGCGCGAATGATTCCTATTATACTCTCCTTGCTCCCTTTGCACTCCTCGCGCTCCTCGCTCCTTCGCGCTCCTTCGCATAACAATCACCATTGTCTGATACGCCAATTTCCACGCATGTTTAGACACGTTAAAAGACAATAGTGATGCGGTATGCGAGTGTGCGATTGTCATGCGGTATGCTGGATGCGTTGCGTAATCAACAAACAAATCCAACTGAATTGTGAATGTCTAAACCAAGTAGTGTTGGTTACTATGATATTGTGGTATCCCTGATATCATTTGTTGAATCACGGGATTCAGTCATAAACGAGCGGAGCGAGTTCACGAACGAACGAACGCACTCGCGCACTCACGCACTCACTCACTCACTCACTCACTCACTCACTCGCTTCGCTAATTCGTTATATTCACCGAACTCTCACTCGGTCCTCTGTAAAAATTTTGCCTTCAGCCAGATTCGAACTGACGATCTCCTCATTACTAGTGAGGTGCCTTACCAACTTGGCCATGAAGGCTTTACGAGATTTCAACTGGTGTGCTTGATTATACCGACAGCTCTCAATCATCATATCTGAACATCAGCTGCGAAGCAGCATAACGAGCGCAGCGAGATAACATCAACTACTCACACATTCACTCACTCACTCACTCGTTCGTTCGCTAATTCACGTACTGTTTCACTCTTCATACTACCCCTTCTCATAGCTCATATGTGGTAGGAGATCTGAGATAATTAGTACTGCCAAGTAACACTATTGAATACTATGATCAATATACTAATCTCCAAAGAACACCCACCATCGAACCCTTGCTCCTTCTATGTTATTCTACAATAATTATCAAACTGTATATATTTAAATCGTTACATCCTTCCTGACACTAAACCGTACAGGAATAAAACACCTTCGCAGCCATACAAATGTAGAGCCCGACCTAGAAATTGCAATTAATCATTAGCGTTTACCAAACCTTTTATAAAATCACGTTACACATGGAGACCATGTTCGAAAGAAAGTCAAATGCATTACATGAACATGGCGATCAATGCAATGGCTGACATGGCTGAGGTCAAGCCAGTCTTGATGGAGACAGCAGCGTTTTCGACTGGTGGGACAGTTGGGGCACCGTTACCGTTACCTGGACCAGATGGAGATCCGTTACCGTTACCTGGACCAGATGGAGATCCGTTACCGTTACCTGGGCCTGATGGGGAGCCGTTACCGTTACCTGGACCAGATGGGGAGCCGTTACCGTTACCTGGGCCTGATGGGGAGCCGTTACCGTTACCTGGGCCTGATGGGGAGCCGTTACCTGGACCGGATGGAGATCCGTTACCTGGGCCTGATGGAGATCCGTTACCTGGGCCTGATGGAGAACCGTTACCTGGACCTGATGGGGAGCCGTTACCAGGACCTGATGGGGAGCCGTTACCTGGACCTGAAGGGGAGCCGTTACCTGGACCGGATGGAGAACCATTGCCTGGTCCTGATGGAGAACCGTTACCTGGTCCTGATGGAGAACCGTTACCTGGACCGGATGGGTTACCGTTACCTGGACCTGATGGGGAGCCGTTACCTGGGCCTGATGGAGATCCGTTACCTGGGCCTGATGGAGATCCGTTACCTGGACCGTTTGGAGTACCGTTACCTGGGCCTGATGGAGATCCGTTACCTGGGCCTGATGGAGAACCATTGCCTGGACCGTTTGGAGTACCGTTACCTGGGCCTGATGGGTTACCGTTACCTGGACCGTTTGGAGTACCTGGAGCAGAAGTTGGAGCTGGAGCTGGAGCATCTGGAGAGTCTGGTCCCTTAGTTGGAGCTGGAGCTGGAGCATCTGGAGAGTCTGGTCCCTTAGTTGGAGCTGGAGCTGGAGCATCTGGAGAGTCTGGTCCCTTGGTTGGGGCTGGAGCTGGAGCGTCTGGAGAGTCTGGTCCCTTGGTTGGGGCTGGAGCTGGAGCGTCTGGAGAGTCTGGTCCCTTGGTTGGAGCTGGAGCTGGAGCATCTGGAGAGTCTGGTCCCTTAGTTGGGGCTGGAGCTGGGGCATCTGGAGAGTCTGGTCCCTTAGTTGGAGCTGGAGCTGGAGCGTCTGGAGCATCTGGTCCCTTGGTTGGAGCTGGGGTATCTGGAGCATCTGGACCCTTGGTTGGGGCTGGGGTGTCTGGAGCATCTGGAGCCTTAGTAGTTGGAGCTGGAGTGTCTGGAGCATCTGGACCCTTGGTTGGGGCTGGGGTATCTGGAGCATCTGGAGCCTTGGTAGTTGGAGCTGGAGTGTCTGGAGCATCTGGACCCTTGGTTGGGGCTGGAGTGTCTGGAACCTTGGTGGTTGGGTCAACAGTGTGTGGTTGGGTGGTTGAGGAGGTTGGCTTTGGGAGCTCGGTTGGAGCTTCAGGTAATGGAGGACAAGCCATACAGTTAGCTGGGGTGGCACCGTCTGGGACAGGACCACTGTAGCTAACACCACTGGCGAGGATGTTGGTACCGTCACCGAAGATTGGGTTCACAACAGTGATTTTGCTAGCATCGTAACCTTTACCAATGAGGAATCTGTAAGAAAGAACGGTTGATCTAAGGGTCAAGATTCCTGAGTCAGCGTCGTAGTCGACACCAAGACCCAAAGGAGTAAGAGGAAGGTTCAAGCCGATGGTGTTACCGTTACCGAACCCAGCCACTCTGACAGTTTGAGGTAAGGAGATGGCGTTAACCTTAAGGGAGGAGGTTGGGGTTGAGAGGAAGATGGTTTGCTTTTCGTCGAAACCGATTGGTTCGTTTGTAAGGTAAGCGTTGGAGTTTTCACCGACGTTGAAACAACCAGCACCGTTAACCACGGTAGTTTGGACGTAAGCAGCGTTGGTTAAACAAACCACACCATCATTTTGAATAGGTAAAAGAACAGAACCGAGAGTCACTGCACCGGATCTTTTGTTCTGAATGAAAGAAATGGAACCCTTGTTATTCCAGTCAACAGACAAGAGAGAGTTGACTGGAACACCAACGGAACCGTCACCAGCGAAAAAGACTTGACCGTCATTTTCGAAGGAGGCACCCACAAGTACGTAATCTGGAGTGGTTAAGGACTTGATGGAGTTAAAGGAGATAGTACCGTGATTGGTAATTTTGTTGAGGACACCGGCAAGGGCCACTTGTAAGGCAACCAAGTTGGAAAAGGAAGAAATGTAGAAAGCAGCATCTTTTTCAACAGTGAGGGAGCCCACAAAGACGGAAGCGGCGTTGTTGATGACGGACCAGAAGGCACCAGAACGAATGTTAATGTCACCAACTGAAAGGTTAACAGTACCTTCGTCGATTCTGTTTTCGGTAACGTCCAAGCCATTGACAAGGAGAGCAAAGAGCAAGGAGCCCCAGATTTGTGATTTGAATAACATATCAAGCGAGGGTATCAAGTGATGATTGTCAAGTGAATGTGGATGTGATTGATGATATGAAAACCTTGGGATTTGATTCACTTTATATACTCAGTCAACTGCTGCAAAAGTTTTGGCAGCAAAATCCATGGGATCCCAATAAAGTAACGGTTATGTTCCATGGGGTAAATTTCGATGAATGAGGAAAAAATATAACCAGAAAAAAATAACATGCGTCCTTCCAAAAATAGTAGTTGCACAAATAGGGGGGCGTGTCACATGATGATGCCGGGTGACACATGATGATGCGGGGGAAGCATCGTGGGAGGGTCACATGATGATATTTGGTGGGTGTCAACTTATGATATGCAAAGAAGGATGCAGAGTAGAGTAGCAATGACCTTCAAGGACATTTAATGATATGATTGATTTTTCAATCACTATGTGTTCGTGTTGACAATCACCACAATAAAGAGAGATCAGAAGGTTATATCAACATTGTTAAACACAACAATGTTCAAATTACAAATGGAACAATAGACCCGCAATATGTAGGGAGAGGCGGCAATGTCGAATACTTCCCTTTTGGGATAAAGTGTAAAGGGACACAAATAAGCAGGGAAAATCCCATATGAATGCATATGCGTAAATCACAAAGATTCAAAAGATTGCACACAAAAATAACCGGTGTACAAGATTGATCACAAAACGCTTCCAAATAAGATTGATCACAAACCGGGTTTGTGTTATGATCAACCCTTCTGGTGATCAAATTTACCACAAAACTTTCCCAGATAACCAAAACAAATGGCGGGCAGTTCAAACCGCGAGAGTTGCATGATTGCCCGATTCGGGGTGTTCCCATCCCGAATAGACACCACGGCAGGCCATGCTGGTACTCACAACCATTGAACAGGCTGCCTTTCCGAGTCGTATACCAAAGCATCACTTTGTACCAACAAACCCAACAATCAGTCACGTTCAAACAAAGAATACGCTTTGTGCCTCTGCAAGAGAACGTGGAATGCGATTAAGCAAAAGGCCAAACCTTTGTTTGGACGGAATCTACAAGGCTAATAGCGTGAATCCATTGATTAATTAGTTCTGACGTGACTAGAAGGCTGGGGTAGCTCCACGGTATTGTATAGCGTGTCGTATGTGATGAAATGAGGCTCATCAGCATGATCTGCAGGATGATCCTTTACATCCGCCGTGCTTGACCTTTGCGGGGACTGTAAGCAGGTGAAGGTGGTACGGTTTCAATGACATAACAATTGAGGTGGAAAGAGTTGTCTACGATCGTCTTAAGACAACTTGGACATCTTGGACATCTTGGACATCTTGGACATCTGGACATCTGGACATCTGGACATCTTGGACATCTTGGTGACGTCTTGGTGATCTATGCGCCACCCTTTTCTTCGCGTGCTTCTGCTCGTAATTAATGCGCGCTTAAATGTACAGCATAATTGATACGCGTAGTGGATGGTGAGTATGATAGAGGGTGTTTGTGTGAGTTGGGAAGGTGGTTAGGGGTAAGGTACGATGAGCTCACGAGCGAACGAACGAGCGAAGCGAGTGAGTGAGTAAGTGAGTGAGTAAGTGTGTGAGTAAGTGTGTGAGGGAGTGTGTGTGTGAGGGAGTGAGTGCGTACATGATCATGAAATTTGTAACTATTTTGTGAATAATTGGTTGAATAATGAGAATAATCAATGAGATCCGAGGTTAATGAGATCCAGAGGTTAATGAGATCCAGAGGTTAATGACATCTAGAGGTTGAGAGATGTTGAGGTAGTTAAGGAGAATGAGCTCAAGTTGATTGGATAAAGATGGTAATGACTTGATATTGAAAGTATATATGGAGTCTGTGTGTGTATGGATAGTAATGGATTACATAATGGTTCACTCGACACTTCTGGTTCACTTGGTACCTTTGATTACATAATGGCTCACTCGACTGGTACTTTCGATTACATAATGGCTCACTCACTGGTTCTTTTGATTACATAATGGCTCACTCACTGGCTCTTTTGATTACATAACACTTCACTCGCAAACACATTTGATCACAAACCCATGCCCTTGGTTTCATGATCCGCATCCGCCTTTGATATCCGCATTTCTGATCCGCACAATATCGCCTGATAAGAGATACCAATAACTCGTTTGTAGATGATAATCATAGACAGAACATATCACACATAACATCACACAGAACATCACACATAACATCACACATAACATCACACAGAACATCACATAACATCACACACCAAGTCAATCAGGTGATTCTTGATATTTTATATTGGTGATGATTCGATTGTCTATTGATTGTCTGATCCTTTGGATTGATTGTCTTTTGGTTTGATCTGGATTCTTTGCGTAAATAGTTATAAGAACAATAGCCTAATTCAATCTAGTTGATAGGGTAGAGGTGGATTTGGTGCAAGTGTTGTCATCAGTATCATCAACCTGTCATGAATATCATCAGCCTGTCATCACATTCTATCACACTCTATCACACTCTATCACACTCTATCACACTCTATCACACTCTATCACATTCCATTCCATTCCACTCGGCCCTCCCACAATCACTCAGATTCACCAGCACCGCACCCAATGTTTCCACAAAACATCCTCAAAAGCAATACTATGAAAAGCAACGTTGATTGTAATGATAATTGCAAACACCAACCAAAGCGAGTCAAGAACGTTGTCGTTAACCCGAGTGTGCTTTACTAGTCTTTACAGTATCATCCTTTAACAGAGTACATCACACATAATATCTTGTCTCCCCTATCGCTTAAACAATATGCGAACCTCGCTTGAACCTGTACCACGATCAACAATGCATTCCAAAGATTCTAAACCTCCGTGAGGACAATACAATGAATCGCCAAGCAAGCCCTTTTGGCTTGCATGTTTCCCAATCCATCCCTTGTTGATAATGTGGGACTAAGCGATCCTTGCAGGTCCTTGTTGTGTACAAAGTGGGTTTGTGATTTGGTGATGCAACAAACGAGAACAAACGAGCGGAGCGAGTTTGTCAGTGAGTGAGAAACGAGCGAGGCGAGTTTGAGAGTGGGTGAGTGAGAACAAACTCGCTTCGCTCGTTTGAGAGTGGGTGAGTGAGAACAAACTCGCTTCGCTCGTTTGAGAGTGGGTGAGTGAGAACAAACTCGCTTCGCTCGTTTGACAGTGGGTGAGTGAGAACAACGAGAACAAACTCGCTCCGCTCGTTTGTCAATTAGTGAGAATAAACTAGAGTGAGCTCGTTCGTTCGTTCGTGAGTGCGTGAGTCTGAGTGAGAGTGAGTCTGAGTGAGTGCGTGAGTCTGAGCGAGTCAAAGAGTGAGCTCGGTCGTTCGTTCGTTCGTGAGTGCGTGTAAGAGAGAGTCAGAGTGAGCTCGTTCGTTCGTTCGTGAGTGCGTGAGTGAGTGCGTGATTGAGTGAGAGTGAGTCTGAGTGAGTGCGTGAGTGCGTGAGGGAGGGAGTGCGTGAGTTCGTGAGAGTGAGTGAGTGCGTGTGAGAGAGAGTCAAAGAGTGAGTTCGTGAGTGGGTGCGTGTGAGAGAGAGTCAAAGAGTGAGTTCGTGAGTTCGTGAGTGGGTGAGTCTGAGAGAGAGTCAAAGAGTGAGTTCGTGAGTTCGTGAGTGGGTGAGTCTGAGTGAGTCAAAGAGTGAGCTCGCTCGTTCGTTCGTGAGTGCGTGTGAGAGAGAGTCAAAGAGTGAGCTCGCTCATTCGTGAGTGAGTGCGTGTGAGAGAGAGTCAAAGAGTGAGTTCGTTCGTTCGTGAGTGGGTGAGTCTGAGTGAGTCAAAGAGTGAGCTCGTTCGTTCGTTCGTTCGCTCGCGCGTTCGTTCGTTCGTTCGTTCGTTCGTTCGTTCGTTCGTTCGCTCGTTCCTTATTACACTCGAGCCAATATTGCTTATGACCGCGGTTTAATGAGAACGGGTCCAGCAGTTGTAGCAACCTCCATGTTATGTTTGGCAAGGATTAACTTGATGTAGATTTCCAACTATATATCTTAACTCATGTTTATTGGTCGAGTTAGAATTTAAGCGATATCAATTTGTAATATGTGATATGGTGTAACATTATCAAAATAAGAGTGTGAAATATGGTATATCTCGCACATATTTTGCACACATTTTGAGAGGAGGGAATTAAAGGTTCACGAACGACCGAACGAACGACCGAACGAGGGAATGAACGAGCGAACGATCGAACAGCGAACGAGCAAACAGCGAACGAACTGAATACTAATTTATCTGGTTTCATTGTAATTTCTATAATTTATAAAATAAAGGGATGATTTCAAGAGAATAGAAGATGGATCAAGATGGCATGGATTGATGATGAAAATGATGAAAATGACCAGAATGATGAAATGACCAGAATCAAGAAAAGATCAAGATATGCTCATTTACTTTGATTCACTCATTTAGTACGATTCGCTGACACATTGTTCACTTTGCTCATACAGTGCTCATACAGTCTCACTTTGCTCATACAGTCTCACTTTGCTCACTCACTCGCTTCGTTCATACAGTCTCACTTTGCTCACTCACTCGCTTCGTTCATACAGTCTCACTTTGCTCACTCACTCGCTTCGTTCATACAGTCTAACTTTGCTCATACAGTCTCACTTTGCTCACTCACTCGCTTCGTTCATACAGTCTCACTTTGCTCATATAGTGCTCACTTTGCTCACTCACTCGCTTCGCTCATAAGTTCGCTCGTTTTCGCTACTCACTCGCACTCACTCGCACTCACTCGCACTCACTCGCACTCACTCGCACTCACTCGCACTCACTCGCACTCACTCGCACTCACTCGCACTCACTCGCTTCGCTCGTTCGTTCGCTCGTTCGTTCGCTCGTTCGTTCGCTCGTTCGTTCGCTCGTTCGTTCGCTCGTTCGTTCGCTCGTTCGTTCGCTCGTTCGTTCGCTCGTTCGTTCGCTCGTTCGTTCGCTCGTTCGTTCGCTCGTTCGTTCGCTCGTTCGTTTGGATGCAAATACACAAATGTTCAAACCAACCAAACCAGAACACCCCAATCAAAAAAAATCCCTAGAACAACGCGCCCATCATCGGCAAATTCTCGGGTTTAGAAAACTAATCAAATATGTACAATTTTGGAGTGGAAATCGTTACATTCACAAAGGTTAGCGTTAATTTACATATAACCACCTCAAACAATTAAAACAAACCAACTGGAAGATCCTGATTTCATACTTTCACCAGATGGGTGTTTTGTAGAGTGTGAAGCGCCTTGCAACTCAAATGATGAAAACAAGTTATTTAAGAGCTAAAACGAATGCCAAAATCAAGATATTGGTCAATTCGATTGAAAACCATTTAAGGGAAGAGAATCAATTCTTTGTCAGTGAGTGAGAAACGAGCGAGGTGAGTTTCACAGTGAGTGAGTGAGAACAAACTCGCTTCGTTCGTTTGTCAGTGAGTGAGAAACGAGCGAGGTGAGTTTTTCAGTGAGTGGGAGTTTGTGAGTGGGAACGAACAAAGTGAGCTCGTTCGATAGATTCAAACAAACTCGCTGCGCTAAAACAAACTGTCAGCTTCCACAGGCTAATAGGCTAGAATAGACTAATAGCTATTGGGCAGGCTCAAACAATATTGTCATTACGGTATGACTTGTCATACAGCTCTTCGTTTCCGCAACTCAATATGTGTGAGTTGAACAAACGAGCGAAGCGAGTTTGTTCTCACTCACTCACTCACTCAGGTATTCGCACTCACTCACTCACTCACTCACTCACTCACTCACTCGCTTCGCTCGTTCGCTTGCTCGTTCGCTCGTTCGCTTGCTCGTTCGCTTGACATGTTCTAGAATTACTTCCCGTTTCCACATATCGTAACGCCCGAGATACCCCCCTCCCCTATCCCTAGAGTCCTAGTCTCAGGAATGCTATCTCCAACCTATAATAAGTTAGAACCAACCCCCCGATTGTCCTAACCAGGCAAGCCCTAAGTACTAATATACCGGTATTTATAGCTAACACGAAGCGAGTTCGTGAGTGAGTGTGACGAACAAAGCGAGAGTTCGTGAGTGTGCTGCGAATTCAATAAGAACGAACGAGCGGAGCGAACGAAAGAACGAGCGAAGCGAAGGAACGAAGCGAACGAAGCGAACGAACGAACGAAGCGAACGAACGAACGAAGCGAACGAACGAGCGAAGCGAACGAACGAACGAGCGAAGCGAAGCGAACGAACGAACGAGCGAAGCGAACGAAAGACCGAGCACTCACTCACTCACTCACTCTTCACTCTTATTTCTTGCCAACTAACATAGAGATATGGCCAATTAACCATTGATGAAACTCACCATGTCGCTCCTTCTCGCACTACCTCACACACACACTCAAATTCGCTACTCACGACCTCACGAACTCGTTTGCTCGTTTGGCAGAACAGTAACCTTAATAAATGAGTATTGAGATGATGAATATGTTTATATTAAAACTACGTTAGGTGATTTAAATCATCAACTACATCAGGTGAAAATCAATTGTAACTTAACATTCAAGCCTTTGTTCACACTCACTGACAAACGAGCGAAGCGAGTTTGTTCGTTCACACTCAGTAACGAGTGAAGCAAGTCACACTCAGTAACGAGTGAAGCAAGCTTGTTCGTTCACACAGTCCCTATGTTCGTTTGTTATATGAACATGTATGAATCCAATACAAACAAGCAAAGTAAACGAGAGAGTCAATTTGTATAAAATACTCACGAACGAGCGAACGAACTCACTGACAAACGAGCGAAGCGAGTTTGTTCTCACTCACTCAAACATTCGCTACTCACTCAATCACGCACTCGCTTCGCTCGTTCGTGCTTCGCTCGTTCGTACTTCGCTGTTTATTGAGTACATTGCACAAGTTGTTGGTTTGCACAGTGTACTTGTAGATACAAATCTGATTGTCCAGCTTATCAGTTTGCTATACATGTAATGTTGAAATCATTACTTGGATTAAAACAATTGGAAGCCACTTTTCGATCGTGTGTTAAGATTAGCCTGGCTCATATATGGCTGGCTAGATGAATGTACTTTACTGATTTTATTAGAGAGATAATGCTAGTACTTCCGAACGAGCGAAGCGAGTGGGTGAGTGAGTGAGTGAGTGGGTGAGTGAGTGCGAAAGTGAGTGCGAAAGTGAGTTCGCTCGTTCGCTCGTTCGCTCGTTCGCTCGTTCGCTCGTTCGCTCGTTCGCTCGTTCGTTCGTGAGTGCGTGAGGTTGACGGGTTGTTGAGCTCAAACTCGCTTCGCTCGTTTGACGTGAGATGTTGGCTCGTTTGACGTGAAATGAAGATTACTATGAGCACAATGTCAGATATGGGTTTGGAGTATGACATAAGCACCAAACTAGTGAAGGCTCAAACGAGTAGACTGAAACGACTGAAGGCTCAAACGAGTGAATCCTGAACGGCTCAAACGAGTGAATCCTGAACGGCTCAAACGATTGAAGGCTCAAACGAGTGAATCCTGAACGGCTCAAACGATTGAAGGCTCAAACGATTGAAGGCCTAAACGGCCCAAACGAGCACCAAACTCGCTTCGCTCGTTTGGCGGGTATCCAGGGTTATACTATGAATAGCCAAAAAAATGTATTTTGAATGGTGTAGATTCACAAGAAACGTGGACGAATTCAGGAGCTAGAATTGTACCTTCAAGTCATAGCTAAAATTTACCCTACAATGGTGTTTCGTATCAAAAGACCATCAGTTTGATAGTAATACTTATTATAATCATGTTTTCAGACACATAATTCGTAGAAACATATTTGGATCATACACATAGTATACTTGACAGATATCATATTCAGATCAGAGCGAACGAACGAACGAGCGAGCGAGCGAGCTCAAAGTTCGCACACAAAGTTCGCACACAAAGTTCGCTACTCACTCACTCACCTGCTTTGCTCGTTCTTTTGCTCGTTCGTTTACTCGTTCGTTTACTCGTTCGTTTACTCGTTCGTTTGTTCGTTCGTAACTCTATACTTTAAAAGTTTAAATATGGAACTCTCTTATTCTATCACGACGTCACATCTTCACTCCTTCACTAACGAACCAGCGAACCAGCGAACTTACTCACTCACACTCACAATCTCACTCACAATCTCTCACTCACAATCTCTCACTCACAATCTCACTCACAAACTTGCTTCGCTTGTTCGATTGGTTAGATTTTCAATTAATCTGGAGTATAATAGTAAAGAACTCACAAGTAACGAGCAGGAGTACCAAAGTACTGTTCACTTTCATAAGTTCCCACTAATCCCACAACTTGCCACACTTCGAAGCCATGATATCCTGCATCCAATGCTGGTTGTCTCGCACTTACTCGCACGCACTCACTCATTCACTTACGATAGTTGGTACAACTCAACACACATGTGTATGTTAATCATAGAAGCAAAGCGAAGCGAGTATAGTTTTTCTGGCTTTAATAGATATATATTCTGAGTTACTCTTGAAGTATTGAATATGCATGAACGAACGAGCGAAGCGAGTGAGTGAGTGAGCAAACTCACTCACGAACTCACGCACTCACGAACGAACGAACGAACGAACTCACAAACTCACGCACTTACTCACGAACTCACGAACTCACTCACTTACGAACTCACAAACTCACGCACTTACGAACCATGTCAATGCAATCAATCGTTTATTGACCATTTGATGTCTTGATCACGTTTATCGCATGATAGAGATGTTCACTTTATTTTGCAACCATTTTACAGCTAAAGCCAACCTCATATTTATTTCAGTGTGGGAGCCAGACTCTTGGAGTTTAACATGGTTGGTGTAACCTTTAAACATACTTGGCTACATAGATTACGTTCACAGTCAGGTGACATATGTCTGGGTACGGTCCTGGCACTCAAGGCTCCTGCATTGACTACGAAACATATTTAATGCTTTTGGTGTAGAACAGATGAATCATATCTATAAGTTTCGTCACATCTACAAGTGTCGTCACATAAATGCAAGTGTTTGGGTGTCATACTAAGTGAACAGATACATGATGGTCCGTAAGTGTCAACCTAGCACAGATACATGATGGTCCGTAAGTGTCAACCTAGCACAGCTAAGATGCTGATATCAACTAGAGATTTCTCTGCTTTGAAAGTTCACGAGCGAAGCTAGTGATTATCCTGCCAGTTCACTACTCACTCTCGCTCTCATCATTCACCACTAACCTCGCTCGTATCATTACTCACTCGCTTCGCCGTATTAAAAGTTTTCGCTACAAAGTTTCCTTTAAAATGTGGTGATTTTCCAAAGGGAGATTGGGACTGTGGAATAATTTGATGATTATGTTGATGAATTGAATTGAGTCAGTCAGTCAGTCAATCAGTCAGTCAGTCAGTCAATCAGTCAGTCAGTCAGTCAGTCAATCGGCCAGTCAGTCAGTCAATCAGTCAGTCAGTCAGTCAGTCAGAAAAATCACCCACGCTTGCACGTCAGAAGTTCGCTTGTTATATCAATAACCCTCTATTGGTTAGCCATACGTCACACATAGTCGCTTCGCTCCTATATCACAGAATTCAGTACTCACACTCGCACTCATAAAAACGTAGAAATAATATACATTAACCGTGCGAACAAGTACGCTATCTGGCTGCAAAATACACTACATCAAGGGTATTGAATACCCTTATACGTGACATTGGTTATTCAGGAGATTCAGAATTGTAGTGTACTTGATTTTGTTTAGCAACATACAAGCATCTAGAATTTTTGACAGCATAATGAGCGAAGCGAGACATGTAAATGGAATATTGGAACTAACCTTTAAATACCCGTACCGCAATAATGGAACTAAGTGGTGAAAATTATGATTAGTAGTGATTGATAAGAAATAGTATAGTGACAGTAATAGTAATAGGAGTGAGTGAGGAAGTGTGTGTGTGTGTGTGTGTGTGAGTGCGTGAGTGAGTGTGTGAGTGCGTGAATGAGTGAGTGAGTGAGTGAGTGCGTGAGTGAGTGAGTGAGTGCGTGCGTGAGTGAGTGAGTGAGTGCGTGAGTGAGTGCGTGAGTGAGTGAGTGGATATAAGAATAAGATACAAGAAATTCTCACTCACTGACTCACTCACTGACTCACTCACTTACTCGCTTCGCTCGCTTCGCTCGTTCGCTCGTTCGCTCGTTCGTGAGTAAGATATTCTTATATTCTTACTCTTTTCCTTACACACGCAGAATTCATCTTGTTTGAGTATTGTCGCTTATACTGTTCAGGTTGCTTATAGTTCAGCTCGATTCAAGAATTTTATTACAATCTTGCTCTTGAAAGTGATTTAGAAAAGATTTATTAATCTACATTATATATTTCACGAACGAACGAACGAACGAACGACGAACGAACGAACGAACGAACGAACGAACGAACGAACGAACGAACGAACGAACGAACGAACGAACGAACGAACGAACGAACGAACGAGCGAACGAGCGAACGAGCGAGCGAACGAGCGCACTCACGCACTCGCTCACTCGCTCACTCACTCACTCACTCACTCACTCACTCACTCACTCGCTCGCTTCGCACGCACTAACGCATTCGCTTCGCTCGTGCGTTACTCTCACTCACTTATTGAGATCATGTCTATTGAGAACAAAGTATACACAAACCATGCACTGATCTGATCAGTGAATGGTTGTCATTCACTATTCCATGAAATAGTTTGAAATCGTAAAATTCATAGAACAACGTTGCTACTCACTCATAGCAATTACTTTTATTTAATTCGCTACTCACGAACGAGCGAACGAGCGAACGAGCGAACTCACTCACTCACGAACTCACTCACGAACTCACTCACTCAGTCAAGAACTCAGTCACTCAGTCAAGAACTCACGAACTCACGAACTCACGAACTCACGAACTCACGAACTCACGAACTCACTCACGAACTCACTCAATCATAGCAATTACTTTTATTTAATTCGCTACTCACTCACGAACCGACTCACGAACTCACGAACGAACTCACGAACTCACTCACTCGCTTCGCTCGTTCGCTTGTTCATTCACTCGCTTCGCTCGCTCGCTTGGTTTTTTCTCATTTTGTGCATTCACACTCACTCACTCACTCACTCACTCGCTTCGCTCGTTCGTGAGTTCGTACTATGCAAACACTAAACCTCCAAACATCAACCCTCCCAGGATACTCCGATAAAGTACTCCTCCCCCAAAGCATCCTTTCAAACATCATAGACAATTTCCCCGAGCTCCCTCATCCCCTCATCTTCAAGCTCTCTAGCGATGACAAATCAATCCATGTTGGAGTCAAGGAATTCTCCAGCACCGAAGGAACATGTATTGCACCAAATCACATACACAACCTTCTCAACACTTCCAGAGTGACTGTTACCTTAACCCAAACCATCCCTAAAGCAACGTCATTGACAATCAAACCAAAGCATATCTATACTGAAGTTACCAATTGGAAGTTCTTTCTTGAAGATAAACTAACCAAATACTACACATGTATTAGTCTTGGGAGCTTGATCATAATGGATGGAAACTTACGGTATGAAGTGGAGATTACTGAGATTAATGGAAACTCAACAGAAATAACTGCATGTGTAGTTGATACTGACATTTTGCTCAATGTGGTGAACCAAAGCGATGATTCGTTAATATCCGAAGAATTCATTGAAGTACTTGGTGATTTTCCAATTCATGTTAAACCATTCACCAAAGCTAATCCCAAAGTGTTCAAGATTGATCTCACCAAGAAGACTGGCGATTTCACCCTTGAGTTAAAGAGTTCAAATCTTGACAACTTTGATCTTTTGATTGGATTGGATAGGTTTGTTAGAATGGAGAATTTTAGAGATTCAACAATGAATGATGAAGAGTCAAAAATGGTGAGAATTTGTATTACAGATGATGACATTGTTAATAAACTTGCAAAGATTTCACCTGATTATGATGAAGATAGATGGTTGTTTATAGTTCCGATTTCATGGGAATATGAAGGGGACATACAAATTGAGCAGGAGCATACAAGTGAGCAAGGGGGGGAAAGTGAGGGAAATGGAGGAGATATAAATAGTTTCAATCAAGGGGCAAATCAAGGGGCAGATCACAGGGATAATCACGGGGCAAATCACGGGGCAAATCACGGGGTTAATCCCAATCAAGGTCACCCAACCAATACACATCAGATGTGTCACAATTGTAATCAGATGATTAATATACAGAAGTTGCCACTTCATGAAGCATTCTGTTCAAGAAACAACATCAAATGCTCATGTAATCGAGTATTTATGAAAGAAATCCCCTCCAATCATTGGCATTGTGAGTGTGGATTCAACACATCAAGTGTGATAGGTAAAGCCAAGCATATTAAACTTTGTCATAGTGGACCATACAAGTGTGATTGTCAAGATTTAACGTTTGACAATTACTTCAACTTGGTTAAACACAAGTCTACAGTATGTAAGAATAAACTCCATGAATGTCGATTTTGTCGACTTGTGGTTCCTCAAGAAGAAGCCACATACCAGGACAAGTTTCAAAACTTGACCCATCATGAGAACAACTGTGGTAACAAAACATCCCAATGTTATATATGTACCAAGCCTGTGCGAGTAAAGGATTTGTCCAAACATCTTCAACTTCATGAACTTGGTCAAAAGCAACGTGATTTACAAAAGAAACCATGCGCTAATGTAAACTGTTCTAATCAAATGGGTACGAATTCCTTGGAGTTGTGTGACATTTGCTTTGGTCCTTTATATGTTCAATTACATGACCCCACCAAGTTGAAATTACAGATGCGTATAGAGAGGAGGTATATGATGCAATTAACCAAGGGGTGTGGAAGGGGGGGATGTAAAAACATGTATTGCGGTACATTTAATGGTGATTTCAAGGGGAAGAAAATGAAGGAATTGTTGGATATTGTTAACAGGGAGCTTTTAACAAAGGTTTCAGGTATTCCAATGGGTGGTGGTGGTGGTGGTGTGAATGAGTTTTGGTTTTGTGTGAATCACGAGTAGCTGCGAAGCAGCCTACGAGTGGTTTGAAGTGCTATAATAACTCAGCGCGTACTCGAGTAGCTGTGAAGCAGCCTAAGAGTGGTTCGCAGTGCTACAATAACCCAGCGCGTACTCGAGTAGCTGTGAAGCAGCCTACGAGTGGTTTTCAGTGCTACAATAAACCCAGTGCGTACTGCGTCACGAGTAGCTGCGAAGCAGTCTACGAGTGGTTTGCAGTGCTACAATAAACTCGGCGCGTACTGCAACATGAATAGCTGCGAAGCAGCCTACGAGTGGTTTGTAGTGCTACAATAAACTCGGGGCGTAGTGCAACACGAATAGCTTCGAAGAGTGCGTGGGTGAGTGGGTATCGAATTCAGTCAAAAAAACGAGCAAGGTGCGTGAGTACGTGAGTAGCGGATTCAGTCAAACAAACTCGCTTCGCTCCTAGTATTGCGACGCACACTACGAGTGGTATGCAGTGCTACAAAAACTCAGTGCGTACTGCTACACGAATAGCTGCGAAGAGTGCGTGGGTGAGTGAGTAACGAATTCAGTCAAACAAACGAGCAAGGTGCGTGAGTGAGTTCGTGAATGAGTGCGTGAGTGAGTTCTTGAATGAGTGCGTGGGTGAGTGAGTATCGAATTCAGTCAAACAAACGAGCAAGGTGCGTGGGTGAATGAGTAGCGAATTCAGTCAAAAAAACGAGCAAGGTGAGCTCGTTCGTGAGTAGCGAATTCAGTCAAACAAACTCGCTTCGCTCCTAGTATTGCGGCGCACACCACTACTGGTTTGCAGTGCTACAAAAACTCACCGCGCACTGCGGTAGCTGCGAAGAGTGCGTGAGCTCGTGAGTGAGTGTGAAATATGTATATTAACGTGAATGCCAATACTCATAAACGAGCGAACAAACTGACTCACTCACTTACAATTGCACTAACAAATTCACTAGCAAATCCACTAGCAAATCCACTTACAAACTCACTAACAAATTCGCTTCGCTCACTTGTGGTAGCTGCGACGCAGACCACTACTGGTTTGCAGTGCTTCAAAACTCAGCCTCAAATAGACCCTTTGGTGCTTGGAACCTCAACACCATTGAGTTCGAATGTTCTTTTGTACACTGTATAAATTGACTGAGACTGACCGATCTCACTCACAAGGGTTATACTTGGCTTTTGAGAAGATACACCTCAAATTGGTTGAGGTCTGACAAGTACTGAGATATGGAGGATGACCATACTACAAAGGGACCACTTTGGTGTGTCTTTAGAGGTTTGCTCCATCATGATCCTTGGGAAACCTCTTACCTCTAAAGATCTGTACCGCAATAATGTGCGCCTCAGTGGAACAATTTGACCCCGATGATGTTTCCTGGAGAATGGATTTGTTATTTCAACAGATGGTGAATACTTATATTTCATTTAGATGTACAATCAGTCATACCCGATATTCCCGGAAACATGCGAAAGGGATTTTGATTGGATATTCTGAGGTGTGCCGACACTTTGGCCATGAGAACGAGTGAGTGAGTGAGTGCGTGAGTGAGTGCGTGCGTGAGAGTAATATTGGTAGACCTTTATAGTACTATTGGTTAACCCAATTAACCTACAATAAAAATTGCATCAAAGAACTAGTAGTCTCATTAGGTTTACGTATTGACCCTGTATAACACCAGCTGCGAAGCAGCATCAAGAGGGCAGCGGGATAACATCAGCTGCGAAGCAGCATCACGAGCGAAGCGAGATAACATCATCTGCGAAGCAGCATGACGAGTGCAGCGAGATAACATCAGCTACTCACCCACTCACTCACTCACGCACTCACTCACTCACTCACTCACCCACTCACTCACTCACTCACTCACTCACTCACTCACTCACTCACTCACCCACTCACCCACTTACCCACTCACCCACTCACTCGCTCCGCTCGTTCGTACTACAGAGTGCTACAAGCTTGACAGTGAATTTCAGCTCATAAAGACATTGCGGGAGACGACAAGTGCGCATAATGGATTAGTTAATCCCACAAGTAAATGCTACATAAAGATTGTGTATGTTTGAATATAATCGTAGATATGACTTTTGGGTCAAATCATAATGAACAAAAAGTGTTCGTAGATAAATCACGTACGTTAGTACTGTGAGTGTGAGGCGAGCACTTTTCAGGCTATTGCACTCGTTAGCCATTTCCAGGCACTTGTCACTCAGAACAGCACCCTAAAGGCTTAGGGTTGTTCATTGGACTGCAATTGTTAGCTGTGTACGAACGAGCGAAGCGAGTGAGTAAGTGAGTGCGTGAGAGAGTGCGTGTGTGGGTGAGTGAGTGAGTGAGCGAGTGAGCAAGTGCATGAGTTCGTGAGTGCGTGAGTTCGTGAGTGCGAGTGATTGTGTGAGTAGGTGAGTGCGTGAATAGTGAGTGAGTAGCGAATTCCTTGAGTCAAGCAAACTAGCACTCAAACGAATGAACGAATGAACGGAACGAATGAACGGAACGAATGAACGGAACGAATGAACGAATAAACGATCTCACTCACTATCTCACTCACGAACGAGCGAACAAGCGAACACACTCATTCACGAACTCAAATGTTCGCCACTCTCACCTATTCACTCACTCGCACTCGCATGCTCGCATGCTCACTCACTCACAACATTGGCTGCGAAAATAATATCTGCGAATCGTCCTCTTCAGTCACTTTATTTGCTACTCACGAATACACGAATACAAGTGCACACGAAGAAGCGAGCGAAACGAATGAACGAATGAACGATCGAAAGAACGAACGGACCAACGAATGAGTGAACGGACCAACGAATGAGTGAACGAACGAACGAACGAACGAACGAACGCACTCACTCTCTCACTCACTCTCGTACTCACTCTCTTACTCACTCTCTTACTCACTCACTCACTCACGCACGCACTCACTCACTCACTCACTCACTCACTCACTCGCTTCGCTCGTTCGCGGTCATGTCTCCAGCATGATAAAACGTATAGTTACAGGATGAAAAATCTGTACATGATAATTCCTAGTGAAAAGAATATGATGAGAAGGATAAATCATCAATGTACTCTAAAAGTTTTGAGTGGTGACTTTGCGGAGTAAGTAACCACCGTGTGAACGTAACATAGAACGACCAAATGTAACATAGAATGACCAAATGTAACATGGAACGACCAAACGTAACATGGAACGACCAAACGTAACATGGAATAACCAAACGTAACATTCAAGGAAATCATGAAAACTCAAACCAACATGCAAAATACTCTGATCCATTACACTACTCACTCGCGCGTTCAGGTTTAGCGAGTGAGTGCTTGGGACTACTCTCTTGTGTGTTGTGATTAAATTCTCGTGATTTCACCAGATCGTTAAGCGAATCTCAATCAGTCAGTTAGTCATTTGGCTATTTAGTCTCTCATAACAATCTAAATGTTAACAAGTTCTCACGAACGAACGAACGAACTCACTTTGTTTTCACTCACTCACTTTGTATATGCTCGGTATGCTTGTCACTAAAATATTAACACGCTCGTTACGCTCGAAACGCTCGTTATGGTGGAACTAGCTATGGAAAACTCGGACTCACAAACTCGCACTTACAAACTCGCTACGCTCGTTAGTCTGTGTACATCATTATCATAGTAAGTGGGTAGCGAATACTATGAGTGTTTGATACTCACTTATTTTCGCTACTCACTCACTTCACTCACCCACTCACCCACTCACTCACTCCCTCACGCACTCACTCACTTTGTTCGTTCTCACTCGCTCGCTTCGCTCACTTCGAGTTATAACCTCCATGTTAAGCTCGTTCATACGGAGCTGAAACTTTACTGCTTCAGAGAGATAATTCTTACACACTATACACACTGGCGATTAACTACGTTATGTCTTTCTTTACGTTGTTAACTGACTTAACATAATTCATCATACGTAACCTCCTTAGTATTGTGGTACTAAGTCGTAGACCTAACAGAAGCTGGTGTAACTGGGGAAGCGACTTAAAGGTGTAAAACTTCTGCGAAGCAGCATAGGAGTGAAGCGATTTAGTATGGTGCATAAGTGCCGTGAAGCGACTTGGCATGGTGC
The DNA here is from genome assembly GCA_030562865.1 of Kodamaea lidongshanica (nom. inval.). Taxonomy (NCBI): domain Eukaryota; kingdom Fungi; phylum Ascomycota; class Pichiomycetes; order Serinales; family Debaryomycetaceae; genus Kodamaea; species Kodamaea lidongshanica (nom. inval.). The sequence continues at coordinate 80,988 of JAKUAJ010000032.1, read as the reverse complement.
ATAACTGCTGTGAAGCGACTTAACAAGGTGTATAACTGCTGCGAGAACAAAGGGTATGTACCGACAAAACCCAGAGATTTACCAACAATTACCTACAGATTTTATATGCTGACCCAAATTGATTTACATGCTGATCATTCCCAAGCTACCGTTGCTGCTTGATATTAGCGAAACTACCTTATTTATATCTGGTACTGGTTACACATCTATATCTGGTACTGGTCACACATTGAATATAAGAAATACAAGATTATCTCACTCACTCGCTTCGCTCGTTCATTTGAGCGCACATGTAAGGTTATCTCAGTGCATCAGTACATGAGTGCATGAGAGAGTACGTGGTGGTTCATTCAATTAATAGACTCATCTAGCTAATCGAATCTCATTGAGGGTTTGAATGACATATTTTTCATCTGCAACTGTGAGTTATTGCCATTTCAACGATTATTGTACTGACTCGAGAGCAGTTTGTCAGGTTCAACAGTCGGGTTAACTATGAAGTTGCTTTGTTCAACGCTGCAGCAATATATAACGATTTTGTTACTACGATTTTGTTAACATTCAAGTCGATTCGTAGTGGTCTCGTACTCTCGTACTCTCGTACTCTCGTAGTCAGCTGGATGGCTTTGCTGGGCATATTATAATATATTTGGCACAGTCGCAATTCAGTTGAGGTGAAGGTTTCTACATATCCGAAATCGCGAGCTTGAGTGGGGAACTACAGATTGCCATTCCAATCGAGCACTAGATAACCAGATGGTATATTGAAAATCAGAGATACATGTCTATAAATAAGATAATCTAGAATGCATGTCCTATCAGTTGATTCAATCTTAAACTTTACGTGGAATGGTTAAAGCATCCAATGAGCTTGCGATCGAGGATCACCAAACGAGTGAAGCGAGTTGAGAGAGTGCGAGTGAGTGAAAATGACCAAGCGAGTGAAGCGAGTTGAGAGAGTGCGAGTGAGTGAAAATGACCAAGCGAGTGAAGCGAGTTGAGAGAGTGCGAGTGCGAGTGAGTGAGTGAGTTCGTGAGTGAAAATGACCAAACGAGTGAAGCGAGTTGAGAGAGTGCGAGTGCGAGTGCGAGTGCGACTGAGTTCGTTCATTCGTTCATTCGTTCATTCGTTCGTGAGTGCGTTCAAAAGTACTTGACTGACTCACAAATTGACTCAAAATGACCATCAAAGTTACTCAAATTGACTAACAAACTGACTAATATACTGACTCTCACAGAGTCTTTTGAAATCTCTCACATTGCACTCTCCCCACTGTCACAAAACTCGCTACGCTCGTATTGCTACATGTCGCCATCGGTAAGTATGTACTGCTCACTCAATACACCCTCACGTTTTAACATGTTTAGCATTTCCGCTTAACAAACCAGAAACAAGGGGGTCCTGTTTGCTTTTTGGAGAAATGTATATGAATGGTGGTGCTGCTCTATGGGTCTCTGCCATTTTAATCTTCTACTCACAATAATCAATATGAGCTTCCAGATATAAGCCTGGATGCAAAAATTGGTATTTTCATTGAGATAGAGCATAACATAGACCATGTACTATGAAGTTTGAGATGGTGTGGTTATCACTTTTGTTGCTTTTGATTAATTAAACAGTATACATGAACCTGTAAAGGTGTACATGGTCAAGTATGTTAACCTGCAAAATTGAGCACCAACCTGCAAAGTTATACACCAACCTGTAAATGTGAACTTGTGCATTTGTCAAGTAATAATATCAATCGAAATGCTGTGGATATATTTCATGAGTTTTATCACTATTTGGATCATTTTTAAGCAAATAGGTGAATTACTCTTGAAAGGTGACCTGAATTTTCAGGCGGCTTCAACACTCAGAAATGCCTGTGTAGCGTAATGGTTAACGCGTTTGACTTCTAATCAAAAGATTCCGGGTTCGACTCCCGGCATGGGTTTTATTTTTATTAACCATCAAGAACGTTCATAATCAAGATGTGTTTGTAAGCACTAATATCATCAATTCATAACGTACAATAAAGGTCAGTTGCGCGTCAACGTTCACCACTTTACCTTTACCATTCAGAGTAACTGAATTACAAAGTATGGCCTAGGATATGCATAACAGGGCTTGGTGAGTGCGAGAGTGAGTGCGAACATTTGAGTGACTGAGTGAGTGAGTAAGACCAGTACCGCAATAACCAACAAAGAATACTATCATCTTGACAATAATGCTTTATTCCCTCTCACTACTCATTCCTCTAGATTTGTGAATAATAGGATCTATATGCTTTTGGCGCCAAGTGATATAGAATAATGAAATGGCAAAAGTAAAGAAGCTCAAACTTGATTTCAAGCCATGACTGAATTTGAAGCAAGTGAGTGAGTGCGTGAGTGAGAGCGAACAAAGTGTGTTCGTGAGTGAGAGCGAACAAAGTGTGTTCGTGAGTGAGTGTGTTCGTGAGTCGATCAAACAAACTCGCTTCGCTCGTTTGTGAGTGAGTGTGTTCGTGAGTCGATCAAACAAACTCGCTTCGCTTGTTTGTGAGTGAGTGCGTAAGTGAGTCGATCAAACACTCGCTTCGCTCGTTTGTGAAAGTCATTCATTGGATGCCGTAATCTCCATGAATAAAGCCTTGCAGATGTTCTGAATGCATATAATCTCAGTAAAGTGGCAATATTGGTACTCTCATGACCCAATCCAGGATTATTACACCCTGTATTCTATTCCCAATCAATATGATAGAACAATCAAAGTCCATGAATGACTAACTCGCTTTGCTTCTCACTCACACACAAACGAGTGAAGCGAGTTTGTTTGACCGACTCAATCGCACACTCACTCACTCACTCACTCACTCACTCACTCACGCACTCACTCACGCACTCACTCACGCACTCACTCACGCACTCACTCACGCACTCACTCACGCACTCACTCACGCACTCACTCACGCACTCACGCACACCAAGAAGATGCGAATAAGATGGTTAAGATGTGTATAAGATGTGATCAATCTCAAGAACTGAATAACATACAATCAATCTCTAGATACGCTCAATCTCTAGATACGTTCAATCTACATATCTGTAAGATACGTTCAATCTCAAGATTTGATGCAAATCGTCAACTACATAACTACGTGTGCCCATTTGTCCACGTGAGAACATACACCTACATGTATGTGATACGATTGATTTGGACTAACCAACTGGTTGTTATAAAGTCACAACAAAGTAAAGCCAGCTGATAGTGATTTCTTCATAGTAAAACGTGATAAGACAATTGGTTATCTATATGGTATGTGCAGTTGCAACTGTCGTGTTTGGTTGTTAGTCGCTACTCACTCGCTCGTACTTTGCGAAAATCATAGCCAGGAGTTACATACACAGTGATACATCAATATGGTATCAATTTGCAGTCAGTTTGCAGCTTCGTACTAAATAGCACCCAGTTCGGGTCTGGAGAGTGACTCCTTTATGCGCAGACATATATACCGAGACACACATGCCCAGACAATACATGCCCATACATTCTCAGACACGTTTGTATTATTCAACTCTTTATTGGTTTTATTTCAAAGCATAATTTATTAATACCCTCAAAATACAAAGAGCCAAATGGATTGCAGTCAAAAAAGAAGAACATTTGGCAACCAATTCTCAGCTTGCTAAACTAAGGAACGGTGGCTGTGAGTTAGTGAGTGAATGAGTGAGTGCGAACTTTTGAGTGAGTGCGTGAGTTCGTGAGTGAGTGAGTGAGTGAGTGAGTGAGTGAGTGAGTGAGAGAGTAGCGAATTCTTTGTATATGACATCTATATATAGATATAAACCCAATGCAATTTCTTTGACATCGATACCTCATTATCATCTTCTGAATACCTTTAGCTTGGATAGGTTTGTTCCAAGCACTCACTCACTTACGCTCACTCAAGCACTCACTCATTCACGCACTCACTCACTCACGCACTCACTCACTCGCTTCGCCCGTTCGTTCAGTAGCTTACTCAATTGACTGATGCTACAGCAAACATATCAAGACATTATGTGTGCATATTGTCAGATATGCCAGGGTATAAGGGTAGTATCATAAAGATATCTTCAATGATAGTTCAAGATTATAACAAGACAGGTTGTATACGTGAAACAAATAATGTTCACGAGCGAAGCGAGTGAGTGAGTGAGTGCGAACAATTGAGTGAGTGAGTGCGAACAATTGAGTGAGTGAGTGCGAACAATTGAGTGAGTTCGTGAGTGAGTGAGTGCGAACAATTGAGTTCGTTTGTTCGTTCGCTCGTTCGTTAGTTCGTAAGTATCAAGCACTCATAGTACTGCTTCGCAGCACTATTCGTTTGTTCGTTCGCACGTTCGTTAGTTCGTAAGTATCAAGCACTCATAGTACTGCTTCGCAGCACTATTCGTTTGTTCGTTCGCTCGTTCGTTAGTTCGTAAGTATCAAGCACTCATAGTACTGCTTCGCAGCACTATTCGTTTGTTCGTTCGCTCGAAGCAGTACTATGAGTAATGTACTTTTTATGATATTCATATAAAAATCGTATACTGTACTGCTCATACTATTTCTCATATTATTGCGGTACGGAACGAGGTTAGACTCAATCACCCTCACTCAGTCACCCTCTCACAATCTCACTCGCTTCGTTGAACATAATCAATTATTCTCTCATATGTTATACTCACTTGTTATAAGTTAATCGTATTCCTATTCTTCTGTTAAACTAAGCTACTCCAAAGTTAATGGTGCACAATCCAGGGCTCCCAAATATTCTGCCAAGCGAGCGAGCGAAGCGAGTGAGTGAGTGAGTGAGTGAGAGTGAGTGCGTGAGTGAGTGAGAGTGAGTGCGTGAGTGAGGGAGTGAGTGGGAGTTCGTGCGTGAGTGGGAGTGAGTATATACTTACTATCTCATTCACAAAAGTCACAACCTAAAACTACTCAACTCAGTGTCCACTCGTATTTACTCAATTGGTGTTCACTGATTCTGGTACTCTTGTTTTCATAGTTAGCCTCACCCAACCACTCAGCCACAAATGGTGACAATGTATTCTTAATGACAATAAATAGTTATGCATACTATTAATGACAATAAATGTACACCTGATAATGCATACTACTAGACATCCATACCTATAATAACAAATGGCTATACAGGTTGCTTAACGTATTGGCTGTACACGTACCAGCTTGTGATATCACTTATTAGCTACCAGCGAGTCTACCTTGGCTGAATTTACAGCTAACACTCGCACGAACGAGCGAACGAACGAGCGAACGAACGAGCGAACGAACGAACGAACGAACGAACGAACGAACGAACGAACGAACGAACGAACGAACGAACGAACGAACGAACGAACGAGCGAACGAGCGAACGAGCGAACGAGCGAACGAACGAACTCAATTCTTCGCACTCGCTTCGTTCGTTCGTTCGTTCGTTTGTGAGTATAGATTTGCCCTTAGATCCCCCCTCGGTACTGATTACAACTTTCCCCTGATTTCCTGGAACAAACCTCCAATGACCCGTACCGTCCACCACTCACTCGATTCACTCACTTAACCTAGTGTGGATATTGACAGATAGTGATGTAAGACTTGCCTATATAAAGAAAACTATCAAAGATGATTCTTGTGCCAACTCGCTTCTGTTAAGATTTGATTGATGACATCAGCCATTCCTCACAGACTCACCTACAGACTCACCTACAGACTCACCTTCTCTCTCCCTCGCTCGCTCGCCCACTGACTATGCTCGCCAACGATTTTCCCAGAAAAGGCAACTTGTCCGAGCGGTTAAGGAGAAAGACTTGAAATCTTTTGGGCTCTGCCCTCGCAGGTTCGAGTCCTGCAGTTGTCGTTTTTTTAACAAGCTCTCTCCTTAGAAGACATTGGAAACCCCTTTTGAGCATTTTCGGTTAATTTACTCAACCTACAGGGTACGCATGTGCAGTTTATGTCGTCACTTGTTTATGCCTCCACTCGTGATTACCTCCACCCGTTAAACTCTTCCCCCCTCAACCACATCTTTTATCCTTGAACCAATCACAAGTACTACACACTCTATTGTAACCTCAATCCTTCGTGACTCATTCAAAATTTTATCCAGCAATAAACTTCACTGGCACAAAGCCCGTATTGTGTTTGCCGAGGGTGATCAGCAATGGCCATCAAGTCGGCTACAACCATAAAGCCCGTCCACAGGAACCAGCAGACAGCACACAAAATAAGCCAGACTTTATAGTTACTCGTGTCTAATTATTAGAGATGGTTTTTGTCAATCAAAGCCCATGCAAAGCCCAAGCAAAGCCCAAGCAATAACCTTTGGTAGACCTTCGTGTCAATCCAACATCAATGGTATGGCCTTGATCATCCTCCTTTTTTAGCGAGAACACAAAAGTACACAATAGAGATGAACAAGTGATTAATAAAGCTTAATAATGTTAGACGGCTTAACAGGAGACAACATCTCTGGCATCTTCTCTACTGCCATCCTCTGTACTGGCACCTAATTCTCATCACCTCATTCTGGTTATCCTCAACTAAAGATATTTTTAGAAGCGACCGTTGAATCTCATAACCAAGCAGTTTCATCGGCCACCATCGGCACTTAACCAGCAGCAAGTACAAGGTACCGAAGCGGCTGTGACGAATGTCAAATGTGCAGTTGGAGAGGCCCATACATAAACATCCCACAAAGAATGTTTCATTGCTTTTTCAATTATGCTTCTTTGCTTTGTCTAGTGATAAAAATAGCGTCGATTTGCAAAGTATATAAAGAGAACAAGTTGCTTTGTTCTTAGTCTCCATCCCAAAAACCATGAACCCACTTTCTATTGTTTCCGTTGCTCTTGCTGCTTTTGCTGTTCCAGCTTTAGCTGAAGAAATTACCATTGAAAGCCAACCTCAACACCCAAGCCCATCCCAACAAGGTGCCCTTAGTGGTGTTGCCACCTTCTCCAAGCAAGGCCTTGGTGTTTGTGGTGTCCACAGCAAAGACCTGGACTTGGTTGTTTCCATTCCAAAGGTTACCTTTGACGAAGCTGAAAAGAACAAGTGTGGTTCAAAGATCCGTGTGTGGCGTGGAAGCAAATTCCTTGACGTCACTGTTGTTGGTGTTTGTCAAGGTTGCAACTGGAACCAATTGGACTTGTCCCCAGGTGCTTTCCACAAGCTTAGCAAGCCACAAGAGAGTGTTATTCCAGTCCAATGGAAGTTTATTTAGGTTGATAGAGTGAATAGTATGAATGTATGTTTAGATGAGCAAACTAGCGTAGCGAGCAAACGAGCGTAGCGAGTTTGTAAGGTTTGATTGTGTGCGATCAGTGCGTTCGCTAATCGTTTCCATTTTATGTACATTCGCTAAGGCTATCCGTTTTGCGAACGAGCGAAGTGAGTGAGTGACGAAAATGATCGAGTGAGTAGCGAAAATGATCGAGTGAGTGAGTAGCGAAAATGATCGAGTAATCGAGCGAACGAACCAACAGAGTAATCGAGCGAACCAACAGAGTAATCGAGAATATTCTTTTGTCACTTCTGGAACTGAATTAGATGGGGAAAGCTTGCTCGTAGGTGATTGAGTACAAGTGATTAAAGTTGCTGCGTAGTAACGGAGACAGTGGCTGCAACAGTCATTTCATATATAGTTTAGTGATTTATAGAGACTATCCACACACAGGACAATAAGTATTGCGGTACGGATGAACCGCAAGAATTTGCTACTCAAACGTTCATGAACAGAGCTCACGAACAGAGCTCACGATCAGAACTCACGAACAGAGCTCACTCACGAACAGAGCTCACTCACTCACTCACTCACTCACTCACTCAAATAGTCACTCACTCACTCACTCACTCACTTACGTACTCACACACACACACACTCACTCACCCACTCACTCACGAACAGAGCTCACTCACTCATATACTCACGCACTCACTCACTCACTCACTCACTCACTCACTCACTCACGAACAGCGCTCACTCACTCACGCCCTCACTCACTCACTCACTCACGAACAGCGCTCACTCACTCACGCCCTCACTCACTCACTCACTCACTCACTCACTCACTCACTCACTCGCTTCGCTCATTCGTTCGTTCATTCATTCGTTCGTTCATTCATTCGTTCGTTCGTTCGTTCATTCGTTCGTTCGTTCGTTCGTTCGTGAGTATAAATTGTTTTGACAAAGGGGCTCAATTTTCATCTTAACCTTTCAAGTCATTCACTCACGAACAATGCCTGGGTGCGAGTGAGTGCGAGTGAACGAGTGCGTGAATGCGAGATCAGAACGACACACCGAAAATCCTTCTCTATGTAAAGAGGAATTCCATAGCTGGATTGGAACTCACTCATGCATTCACGCACTCACTCACTCACTCACTCACTCACTCACTCACTCACTCACTCACTCACTCGCTTCGCCTTACTCATTAGTTGGTCTCAATCGTTGGTCTCACTCACGAACTCGCAATTATACTATTAGAGTATACTCATTTCATTCATAAATCGAAACAAACCTAATAAGACCATTACTGCAATAATGTAACATGCCCTTCTTGAATCTGTAAAGAATTATAATCAAGTGATACAATTGAAAATGACTGTATATATGGCTAACGAACGAGCGAACGAGCGAAGCGAGTGAGTGAGTGAGTAGCGAAAATAAGCGAGTGAGTGAGTAGCGAAAATGAGTGAGTGAGTGAGTAGCGAGAACGAACCAAGAGTAATCGAACGAGCCAAGAGAGTAATCGAACAACCCAAGAGAGTAATCGAGAAAATTCTTTAGTCACTTCTGGAACTGAATTAGCTGTGGGAAAGTTTGCTCGTTCCTTTGCTCGTTTGCTCGTTCGTTCGCTCCTGACTTATTATATGAAAGGTGACTGAAATTAGCAATCATAGTACTCTTCCACACTTTACATAAAGTTTATACCAATTTCATAACAATTTCATATAAATTTCATACCAATTTCATACAAAGTTTATTTGATTCCATGTCCCAGATTCAAAAGGAGTAATGGTGGTTTTTGGCTGGGTATGGTTGGTGCTTTATCACAAGTTATTACACACAAGTTTGCTCACATCATCAAAAAGATCATGTGACATTAGTGATGGTGTTGGAGAATGAGTTTGAGATTCAAGGTTAGCCAGAGTGAAAAGTGACCTTGGTTGTGAACAAACGAGCGTAGCGAGTTTGTGAGGTTGCGAGTGAGTGTAAGAGAATTTGTGAGTGAGTATGAGGTTGCGAGTGAGTGTAAGAGAATTTGTGAGTGAGTATGAGGTTGCGAGTGAGTGTGAAAGAGTTTGTGAGTGAATTCGGTCGCTTGTTCGTTCGTTCGTTCGCTCGTCGCTCGGTCATTCGTTCGTGCATGAGTGAAGAAATGAAAGTCACTCAAAAGTTCGCACTCACTCAGTCGGTGTGTTGTACAAGTTCTCTTGGAGTTGGTTGGAAGTTTATGGGAATTCCAATCAAGGGGGGAAGCACTCACGACCGAGCGAATTCACTCACTCATTCACTCACTCATTCACTCACTCATTCACTCACGTCTTCACTCATTCACTCACTCACTCATTCACTCACTCATTCACTCACTCACTCATTCACTCACTCATTCACTCACTCACTCATTCACTCACTCATTCAGTCACGCACTCATTCACTCACTCATTCAAGCACTCACGCACTCACGCACTCACTCACGCACTCACTCACGCACTCACTCACGCACTCGCTGCGCTCGTTCGTTCACTCGTATTATATGTTATATGTGAGCACATTCTCAGAGAGTGTCATGTAGACTACAACGACAGCGACATTTACATAACTAGCACTAATGAGTAGCAAGATGAATGAATTAGCAAATGACTAATTGGTGTCAATTCTTGTCTTTAGATGTTATCAAAAGTAAATGACATATAGAGTATCAATTGCTCGTTAGTGTGATGTCTATGATGTCTATTACGTTTAACAGAGTATTGTCAAACCAGTAGGTATGCCTGTGATTGTATGCCTGTGATTGATGTCTATGATTGAATGGCAAAATCAATGCATTTCAGGTGTTTCAGGTATCTCAGGCATATCAGGAACTTGAGGTGATTAAATATTCGTGGTACGAGCATAGCGAGTAAAGTGTGTAAGTGAGGGTGTGTGTAAGTGAGGGTGTGAGGGTGTGAGGGTGTGAGGGTGTGAGGGTGTAAGTGAGGGCGTGAGTGTGTGAATGTGTGAGTGTGTGAGTGTGTGAGTGTGTGAGTGTGTAAGTGAGACTTTAAGAAAAAGCACCAAACTATCAAAGGAATGATATTGTTACGTAGTGCTGTGAGGTGGTACTGTAAAGTAGTACTGTGAGGTGGTACTGTGAGGTTATAATAAGGTTGGTATATTACTCTTATTGAAAGTACTCATATCAAATTCTTATACCTTTGCAGTAAAAAGTATACTCATAATAAATTCTTATACCTTTGCAGTAAAAAGTATACTCATAGTACTGCTTCGCAGCACTATTCATCAAAGTGTAGTGAGATTGCCGATGCGTGTGTAACGTTATAGAGTTATATAGATTAAAGTCATATTCGAATTATAAATAGAATCAAATCAACGGAATTCGCACAGTTTGCTTCGATTGATACTTTAGTGATGGCTTTGTCTCTTCCATACTATGAAAGGGTTTTGATATGATTTTTGTTCTGGATGATATTGTGACTGCCATGTTTGCTAAATTATCTCGTACCATATTATTTTCAAGCTCTTTATGTCTTCCTCAATCAAGAATACCAAGACTGGGTGAGTGTGAAGGAGCAAAGTGAGTGAGTGTGACGGAGAAAAGCGAGTGAGTGTGAACGAGCAAAGCGAGTGAAGTGCGTGAGTGAGAGTTAGTGCGTGAGTGCGTGAATGAGAGTTCGTGAGTAGCGAAAATGAAACTGAGTGAGTTGGTGCGTTTATGAAGGTGGTACTCTTGTATACATAGAACTAAGCAATTTTATAAATCTTAGCAACTTGCTACTCCGCATTTCATAAATCTGAGTCGCTTTGCTCCTCTCTCGCTCCTTCTCTTCGCTCCTTCACTTTACTCCTTCACTTCACTCCTTCAATTCACTCCTTCACTTCACTCCTTCACTTCACTCCTTCCTTTGCTCCTATGACTGTATGACAGTTTGATAAATTCAGGATGTAGGACACAAATCGTATTGATTCACAAGATGGCAAATTGTTCGAGTTTGGCAATGTCTCACCAAAGTGTCAGACAGTCCATTCCTCAAAGTGGAGAAAATGCTTTGATACGTGAGCTCGTGGTTCGCTCACGAGTTCACATACACTCACGCACTTATTTTCGCTACTCACTCACACCAATGCACTCACCAACTCACTCACCAACTCACTCACGCACTCACTCTCAGACTCCCTCACTCCCTCACTCACTTTGTTGGTTCAAACTCCCTCACTCACTCGCTTCGCTCGTTCGTCTTTCTTTATAGACATTCAAGTTTGGTGAAAATTTATGTCTACAAGTGATTTGCATAATGAGCCGAATGAACTTAATTAACCAAATGAGCTGAATGAGCTAACCAAATGAGCTGAATGAGCTAACCATAATGAACTAAATTAACCAAATGAGCTCATTCAACTGGAACAAAAATTCATTATTCAAAATTATATTTGATACACCCATTACACCAAGAGCATTTTCTATGATATCTCTCTTTGATCCTACTTTTTAACCAGACATTCTCAACAAGTCTCATCTGTAGAGAGAAATTTAGAGTGCAACGAACGAACGAGCGAAGCGAGTGAGTGAGTGAGTTCGTGAGTGAGCGATTTTCCACGTGAGTAAGTGAGTTCGTGAGTGCGTAAGTGAGTGCGCTCGTTCGTTCACTCGTTCGCTCGTTCGTTCGTTCGCTCGCTCGTTCGTTCGTTCGCTCGTTCGCTCGTTCGTACCGCAATAATAACGAACCTATCCCTTCTCACTCACGCAATCTCTAGCCAAGAATATGAGATCAGGCAATTTTCTTTCGTTTCATTCTTTAGTCTGTGTAGTCACCGTAAATCTCATTAAATTTGTAGTATGGTGTTGATGTCCTTGGATTCGTCGAGTGGCCAATTTTTTGGAAGGTTGATCATGGCGATTTCTTAACCTTGAAACCAACTTGGCACTCTTTACACGGTATTCGGTATTTGGTTTACCGAATCAGGTTACACATCTTGGTTGATGTTGGTTTGTGAAAACGGTGGCAATGGAGTATCCACGAACGAACGAACGAACGAACGAACGAACGAACGAACGAACGAAACGAACGAGCGAAGTGAGTGAGTGAGTGAGTGAGTGAGTGAGTGAGTGCGTGAATGCATGAGTGCGTGAGTGAGTGAGTGAGTGTGTGAGTTCGTGAATGCGTGAGTGAGTGAGTGCGTGATTGAGTGCGCGAGTAGCGAACCAGAGGCAAATTCTTGATAAGCGGAATCGAAAATAACCCTTTGATTCTGATTATTTCTCAAGGTCCCTCCCTTTTGAATTCTGGACGAAGCAGCAGTTTTTACATTATACAAGTTGCTTCCTCCTGTGCTGCTTCGCAGTTTTTAATCCTTGCCCACGTACACACCCTCTTATGATATACGTATATCAAAGTCAGCTACACAGTCCCATAGTTAATGCGAACGAGCGAACTCACGAACGAACTCACGAACGAACGAACGAGCTCAATCACACTCACGCACTCACTCACGCACTCACTTACTCACTCACTCAGTGCCAAAAATGGAAATTTTTGCAACAAATGTTAGGTATTTGGGTTACTACAAAACTAAATAAACGACTAAAACCTCTGACTAAGCAACAATCATCAGACTTTGGGTCAATAGCGTTCTCTCATCAGTGACACAAACTACCTTATCTCATCTCAATGAGAGTATATAAAGGCGACGAACCCTCGGCTAAATAATTAGCAAAAGAAGGTACTAAAAATACGGCGTAGCCACTCCGAAACACAACAACAAAGATGACGCTGATTAGGTTATCTGGAACCCCCAATTCCATCTATCATAGCCAAACAACGTGGTTTGGCTAATATTCACTGTAGCATGTGCTAAGAGGCGAAGAAGAATGATATACAAAGGGTTTAATTTGATTCCAGTAATGGTTTAGATTTCTCATACCAGGCCATCAACTTCTTGTTAACGAGCGAACGAACGAACGAGCGAAGCGAGTGAGTGAGGGAGTGAGGGAGTGTGCGAACAACCAAACGAGAAAATGAGTGCGAGCGAGCACAGCGAGTGACAGACTAAGTGAGTTACATGTATAATAATTAGGATATCCTAATAGCGAGCGAACAACGAGCGGGGCGAGTTGTGAGTGAGTGGGTGAGTGAGTGGGTGAGTGAGCTGTGAAGGAGTTCGTGAGTGGGTGAGTGGGTGAGTAAGTGCTTGAGATCACATTATTTATCATAGTGGCTATCATATTCAGAATTCATTACTCACTCACTCACTCACTCACTCACTCACTCGCTTCGCTCGTTTGTTCGTTCACTCGTTTGTTCGTTCACTCGTTTAATGTAGCATGCTGTATACTTTATCTCCTTCCCCTTGTATCCCATTATACTGTATTCTCCAATAAACTCAATACTCAAGCTAACCAAATGTGAATCTTCAGTAGTGTCAACTGATCTTACAAATCAGTAGCACTTTGATGTTTGCCAAAGTTGAATATTTTTGGAATTTTCGAGTGAAATCTACACTTTATTGAGAAAAGTTAGTCGTAGACACTTCGGTAATATGGTCTCCGGTAATTGTCACCCCCGTAAACGTACAAACTGCTTGGCTACAGTAACGAGAACTGAATGCGAAGCAGTGTGTGGTGAAATGGAGAGGTCTAGATGAGGTAAGCAAGGGAGTGAGCTCTAGAAAAACGAACTTGCCTATAATTGCAAGACACTATTCTAGTGTACGCTTCCTTGTACCAACTTGAAAACTCATTCTAGAGCATTACTCTGTCTTGTTTCTCTAACGATTTGTCTATGCTCTCAAGAGCTTTACATGTATTAGGATGAACACCTCTAAAGACCCATACCGCAATGAAAATCACCATTAGTATATGTCATCAATTCGGCAATCCTTAACTCCACAAGACTAACCGTTTCTCATGTATTGATATCAAGGTTGTTATCGTGATTTGAATAGGTGCTTGATTTTGACCTCTGGCTGATAAAAGACCTCCAGGACTAGCACACTCAAAAACTTGCACGAACTCATACGCACGAACACGCACTTGCACTCACTCACACTCACGCAATCACACTCGCACTCACTCACTCACACTCACTCACACTAACTCACACTCACTCGCTTCGCTCGTTTGTATTTTTTAACCACCATGCCCTAACCAGGCAAAGCCCTAGATTGTCACAAGACATTCACAGCTAGCTGTTATACTCGTTCCACACGTTATTCTGTAGACTACTTCTTGATCGTATCTCTGCATAGTTTTTTAGGGTCTCAAAGTGAGTATTATTGATCTTTTTACTGATTCTGTATAGTAATTGGCGTATTTGGAACAAGCCTCTAAAGATCCGTACCGCAGTATGTAACCCACCCACCCACTCACCCACTCACTCACTCACTCGCTTCGCTCGTTCGTTCGTTCGTTCGTTCGTTCGTTCACCACAGAATATTCAAGAGGATCATAAAAATCAAGGTTAGAGTGCTACATCTCATCTAAACTGGTTTGTGTTGGTGGCCAAGCCTACGATTAATGATTAATAATCCAATCAGGTTTGCAATGTTTTGCTAGGAGTTGTGTGGCTAGAATGAATTGGTAGAATGCCCTCGTTTAGATTTGTTCAGGCATTTGGTGTGACCAGGTGCGACCAATGCGACTCGGTGTGACAGTGCGACTCAGTATGAGCAGCCTCATTTTCGTAGTCTCATTTTCGCAGCCAAGAACGAACGAATGAGTAGCGAATGAGTAGCGAATTCAGTAGTTCTTGTGAATTCAACTAAATTGTTATGATATTATAATCTCTATAACTTTCAAGGTGGCGTTACCTTCCATGGTGGCTTTACCTTCCATGGTGGCTTTAAAGAACCACACTGATGATACTTTTGATTGGTTACCTTAAGGCAATATGACAAAAAAGCCAGTTGACTTCAATCAACTATTGGAATACATCCATACACCATTTCTGGCACTGAGACTCTTTGCATAATGGTCATCAAACAGACTCGACGAAATAGCTACATCTACAGGTTTGCTGACGCACAGTAAGTATGGGCGAAACAAACGTAGGGTAGTTATACCCAATAATTCTGTGTTGTACCCAATCATTCTGTTCCCGAAACACGCTCTTCTGCGCAAAACACTCTCCTAAAGTCCATATGTAGGAGCTTTTGAGTGTTTGGTCTAATTTCGTGGTTATTCAGTCACGAACGAGCGAACGAGCGAACGGGCGAACTCACTCACTTACTCAGACAATTTCGCTACCCACTCACTCACTCACTCACTCACTCACTTACTCAGACAATCTCGCTACCCACTCACTCACTCACTTACTCAGACAAATTCGCTACCCACTCACGCACTACATTGGATATTGAATATGATACGGATACGGATACTGAATATTATACGGATACTGAATACGATACTCATACTGACTACGACACTGACACTGACACTGATACAGACACCGAATATGACCCTCAATACCAAATACTAATAATCAAAAGTTTCCAAATAAACCCAACTGACATAGCCTATTACTTCCTTTATAGGATATACCAGATATTGTTGATATTCCCATACACGCTACCACTCATCCATCTTCCCCACCGGGCTTGGCCCCTTAAAACGGTATGCACTCGCGAGCGTACATGCAGGCATGTGTATCCATCTATCTAGTCCATGTGTCTGGTTAACCCATCCATCTATACATAATCATCATTGTCTGCCAAGTCAACAAGTGCCAAATATGCCATAGTTCCGCTAGTTAACATGCCCTGCTAATGTTAACCATACCCTGCTAAGCCTTCCCCTTGTGTCTTCCTTATCGGTTTCACGTGACCAGGGGTCAAGCTCCATTTCTTTTTTCTGCTGGTAATCTCGTCGTACAAAAACGCCTCAATTTTGCCCCCTAAAAAAAAAAAACTATAAATGCGAAGCAGCATCCACACTTTAGAAGTATAGAGCGTGTCCGTTAATTAACGTACACACTTGCCCAAACAAAACCAATCACCTTTATTAAATCATTATGTTAAAGCAATCCGTTGCCCTCTCAATCTTGGCTGCTGTTGGAGTCCAAGGGTTGATTATCCCTAAGCTTGATGAAGTTATCAATGTCTTCCCAAGTGGTATGGGGGAAAAACTTGCTGAAGACGCCCTCGGCTTTAAACATCTCGTTGAAGACCTCGGTGAAAGTGCAAAACAAACCATTTCCACCTTAACCAATGAATTATCCTCGGCTGCCGCTCCTATTCTTAACGCCGATTGGGCCAAAGATGTCGTTCCCCACAAATATATTGTGGTGTTCAAAGATGAAGTGTCACATGACCAACGCGCATTCCACCAAGAATGGGTTGCCTTGGAACATAGCAACTCCTTGGCCAAGATTGACCAAGACCATCCCTTCCACCTTAGTGTACGTGAACACAAGCAAGATGGAGGTATTGGTGATGTGTTCAACTTTGACAATCTCTTGACTGGTTACTCTGGTTTCTTTTTGGATGAAACTATCGAGATGATTAGAAGACATCCTTATGTTAAGTTTGTTGAGAAGGACGCCATTGTTCACTCCAACGCTAACGAAACCCAAAAAGGTGCCACCTGGGGCTTGGCTAGAGTTGCTCACAGAGAAGCTTTATCCTTAAGCTCCTTTAACAAATATTTGTACACTCCAGGTGCTGGTAAAGGGGTGACGTCATACATTATTGACACTGGTATCAACATCAAGCATGAGGACTTTGAAGGTCGTGCCAAATGGGGTGCCTCCTTCATTCCAGGCGTGAGCGTTGATGACCACGGACACGGAACCCATTGTGCTGGTACCGTTGGTTCCAAGACTTATGGTGTTGCCAAGGATGTTGACCTTGTTGCCGTTAAAGTGTTGGATGCTAGAGGATCTGGCTCCTTGAGTAGTGTCATTGCCGGTGTTCAATACGCCGTGAATGAACACAAGGCTGCCGTCAAGGCCAACAAGCGTGGGTTCAAGGGATCCACCGCCAACATTTCCATTGGTTCCTCTGTTTCCGAAGCAGTCAATGCCGCTGTCAATGCCGCAGTCAAGGCTGGATTGAACATTGCCGTTGCTGCTGGTAACTCCAACGAAGATGCATGTAGATCCTCACCAGCATCAGCTGCTGATGTTGTTACTGTTGGAGCCTCCACGATTTCTGACTCTAGAGCATATTTCTCCAACTTTGGTAAATGTGTGGACATTTTTGCCCCTGGTTTGAATGTCTTGTCTGCTGGTATTGGCTCCAACACTGGCACTGCTGTTATGTCTGGTACCTCCATGGCATCTCCACACGTTGCTGGATTATTGTCATACTATCTCTCCTTACAACCAGGTTCTGACTCTGAGTTTTTTGTTGCCGCCAATGGAGTGACTCCAGCTCAATTGAAGAAGAATTTGATTGCATTTGGTACCAAGGATGCATTGAGCGATGTTTCCTCTGACTCACCAAATGTGTTGGCATTTAACGGAGCTGGTGGAGACTTGGGTGACTTTTGGGGATCCAGTGAGGTTAAGGGGGAGGTGACTGAAGTTGGTGAATTTGAACGTAAATTTGAAAGCTTGGTTAAAGTTGGAAATGGTGATGTTGTTAAGAATGTGATGGAGATTGTTGATGAAGCTTACAAGATGATTATTTAGAGTGTCTGGACACGTAACGTAATAAATGAATGAAGAAGGAGCGTAGCGAACGAACGAACGAGCGAAGCGAGTGAGAGAGTGAGAGAGTGAGAGAGTGAGAGAGTGAGAGAGTGAGAGAGTGAGAGAGTGAGATAGTGAGATAGTGAGTGAGAGTGGGTGAGTTGGTGGGTGTGTTCGTGAGTGAGTGAGTGTGAGTGGGTGGGTGAGTGAGTGAGTGAGTGAGCTTGTGAGCTTGTGAGAGTGAGTGAGAGGGAGTTTGTTAGTGAGCTTGTGAGAGTTCGTGAGTGAGTTTGCGAGTTAACTAGCTGGCTACGTGTACACTAGCTCTTACTTGTGTAATAGCTCTCACCAGTTCACTTGCTAACCAACTCCAAGCTTGAGTTCACCACATATACACTAGCTCTCACTTGCGTACTAACTCGCCACTTGCGTACTAACTCGCCACTTGCTCACTCTTGAGTGAGTGAGAACAAACGAGCGAAGCGAGTTTGTATGTGAATAAGCACGTATTGGGTGAGTGGGTGCGAACATTTGAGATTCTGACCATTTGGACCATTCTGATCATTCTGACCGTTTTGACCATTTTAACCATTAATCTCTCCTGAAGCCCATTCATCAGCCATTAAATTCTGTCAACTTTCGCAGCACTTTCTGGGGGTATATATTCTGGGATTTATGCTATCCGTAGAGGTAGTTCCATTGAACGAAGGAGTGAGTAAGTTCAATTGAACAAACTCGCTTCGCTCGTTTGTTCACACTCACACTCACACTCACACTCACTCGCTAAGATTAGCCTAGTTCAAATAGTCCAACTATATAACTATAACTTTAATGCTTTTAATGAAGGAATAATGCAAACTTGTATACTGTTCCGAATAGTAATAGGAGTACATCCTATCACTAATCGAGGTAGTTTGTTAAGGTCAATCAGTTGCCAACAACCTTTGCACTATATACTAAGTCGTATATCCAACAATGTGGTACTTTGTCGTACACCTAACAGTGAGTGAGTAAATTTGCCATTTTAGTTAGACTTGACAGAAGGTATAAACTGCAGCGAAGCACCACAGGAGTAAGCACCACAGGAGCAAAGCACCACAGGAGCAAATCACCACAGGAGCGAAGCGACTTAAAAAAAAGGTTTCTTTCAACTAGTCACCAATCAGCTGGTTTTGGAATTGGTAAACCTGACATTAAAACTACAATTGGGTGGAGTAACAATAGCTATACTGGTTAAGTGATTCTCTTGATAAAAATTCTCATTTTAACTTTACTCAAGTTTTTGTATCGCTCGTTAGTCGTTTACTTGTATCGCTGGTTAGTCATTTACTTGTATCGCTCATTAGTCATTTACTTGTATCACACCTTACTCCCTCATTTATTCGTATCACTCACACTCACACTCGCACTCAAAAATTCACCACTCACTGACGCACTTGCTCGATCGACTCTGCCACTTTGCTCATTTCTACTCTTTGATACTCACGAACGAATAGTGCTGCGAAGCAGTACTATGAGTGCTTGATACTCACTCACGAACTCACTCACTCGCTTCGCTCGTTACACACTCACTAACCACACACACAAACATTCTCACTCTCTTTGCTCGTACTCACTCACACAAACAATATCACTCGCTTCGCTCGTTCGGTCGTTCGTTCGGTCGTTCGTTCCGTCTTTTGATTTGAATATGACTTTAATGAATTAAATACTAATTAATAAATGAACAATCGAACGAATCACTTTAACGTTTAAAGAATTCGCAACTCAATCAGTTAGTTGGCACAACTCACTCACAATTCAGTGCGTGAGTTCATTCGTGCGTTCATTCGTGCGTTCATTCATTCGTGCGTTCGTTCATTCGCTCACTTACTCGCTTTGCTCACTTACTCGCTTTGCTCACTTACTCGCTTTGCTCACTTACTCGCTTTGCTCACTTACTCGCTTTGCTCGTTCGTTTACATGCAAATTGTCCAACAGAGATAGTCGCGTTGTTCGCTTCCCCAGTGCTGCTTCGCAGTAGTTTATACACCTTATTTGGTCGATTCGCAGCAGTAGCCACCTTATTTGGTCGCTTCGCTCCAGTGCTAATTCGCAGAAGTTTATACACTACCTGTAGTCGCTTCGCTCCAATGCTGCTTCGCAGTAGTTACTACACCTTATTTGGTCGATTCGCAGCAGTAGCCACCTTATTTGGTCGCTTCGCTCCAGTGCTAATTCGTAGTAGTTTATACACATCCTTTGGTCGCTTCGCTCCAGTGCTGCTTCGCCGCAGTTCTTTCGCCCTATTTGTTCGCTTCACAGCAGTAGTCACCTTATTTGGTCGCTTCGCTCCAGTGCTGCTTCGCAGCAGTTTGTTCACCTTATTTGGTCGCTTCGCTCCAATGCTGCTTCGCAGCAGTTTATACACTACCTGTAGTCGCTTCGCTCCAATGCTGCTTTGCAGCAGTTAATACACCTTCCGAAGTCGCTTCGCTCCAGTGCTGCTTCGCAGCAGTTTGTACACCTAATTTATCGCTTCG